>JBAMHZ010000060.1:3588543-3601788 GCA_037177395.1 Alpinia galanga | reverse complement strand
CAATCTGATTCATATACAACTGGTCAAAAATACTTGATCGTGAATACTCTGTTGAGTCATCCCATCCACTAATCTTGGACAGGATTATTTGGGCACTGTCTGTGGGAACCAAGCTAAGACGGTGAGATAATAGATAAGAGCAAAAATTCAAAAAATCAAGATTTTACCAGTGGAAGAATGCAAGACCTTCAACTCTGACAAGAGAGAATATAAGTCAAATTGTAGCCGCTATAGTCGATAACTATATCTTTTTTAATAAATTTAATAAAGTTTTATTTTTCTTCAAAATTTTTGTTAGTTTCCTCTAGTCTCAGAGTGATGTGTTTATTAGTAATTTCCTACAGTCCCATACTATGGCATCCATTAATAACTCTCTTTGTTCTCGAACCAAGGTGTTTATCGATAAACATTCCCTCTGATTTCAGACCGAGGCTTCCATTGATAATTTCACTTGGTCTCGAACTGAGGCGTCCATCAATAACTCCCTCTTGTCTCGAATTGATCTATCAGCAATTCCCTTTGGTCTTGGGCCGAAGTGTCTATTGGTATATTTTCTCTGGTCTCAGACTGAGTTGTCCATTAACATATTTCTTCTGGTTTCAGATTGAGGCATTCATCAGTAACTTCCTCTAGTCTCAGACCAAGATATCTATCGACAAATATTCCCTCTGGTCTAAAACTGAAATGATCATTGGCAACTTCCTCTAGTCTCGAATCGAGACATCCTTAGCAACATTTTCTCTGGTCTCAAACTGAGACATCCATCAGTAATTTCCTCTAGTCTCAGATTGAACTGTCCATCAGCAATTCTCTCTGGTATTGGACTGAGGTATCCATCGACAACTCCCTCTGGTCTCAAACTAAGGTATCCATCGATAAATATTCCCTCTGATCTCGGACCAAGCCGTCCATCACACCAAAGGGCGTTCATTGATAACTCCCTCTGGTCTCAAACCGAGGCATCCATTGGTAATTTCTCTCTGGTTTGGGACTGAGGCTTTTTCGACATTTCTCTTGGTATCAAATCAAACCATCCATTGGTTCATTGACCAAAGATGTCACCATTATAATTAGTTTCAAGATAATGACTTTATACAAGTTTGGACTTAGTCAGATTTATATCTCCTTTGATTAGACTAGCTAGAAATACTTATGATACAATGGAAGTATGCAAAATTACGTGGCAAAGTCAAGTCAATAATTAAGCTGATATGAAAGTCAAAATAAGTAGAATTTGGACTCATTTTAACTTAATCAGAGTTAATTCAAACTCGGTAGAGTCACACCCGAGTTTATTCCAATTAAACCTAAATTTAGCTCTATAGTTAATCAAGTTGGTAATCATAAGAAGGGACTTGATTTCAAGAGGTGTGTCTTTTTGTACTATAAAGGTGTCTTTTTTTTTTTATCTACAATGGTTATACACACCTTGGTTTGGTTTCTTTATATAATAGTAAGAAGGTGAAAGCAAAAACAGAGAGGAAGAAACGAAGTAATCTTTTCAAACTCTTATTTCTAATTTGAGCATCGGAGGAGATCAACCTCTTAAAGGTTGACCTATGGATGCCCAATCTCTCGAGATCTTGTTGACCCCTGACCTCCCAAAGCCTAGGTGACACACGATCTCCCGAAGCTCAAGTGATGCTTGATCTCCTGAAACCCAGGCGACAATTTATATCCAGAGGTTCAATTGAAGTCTGACCTATCAAAACTATGTAGAAGAAGGTCGATCTAATAAGGCCCAGTTAAAGCCTGATCTACCGAAGCTCCGTAGAAGAAGTTCGATTACACCAAATCTACTTATTGAAGATCAATTTGATTCATACTTAATCGGTTAAAAATATTCAATTATAGATATTCTATTGAGTCATCCTATGATCCACTGATCTCGAACTGGGTTAGCCATTATTTTCTAATTAAAATATTATAATTTAAACTACTAAAAACAATTTTAAAACACTTTACTATGCTTCAACTATACACTCGCTGTACTTGCGAATCTACTCATATATTATATTCCAAGTGAGTAGATTTTGATTATTAAAATAATTAGAAGAAAAAGCTTGGATTACTTTTTTAAAAAATAAATTATAGTTATTTTAGATATATGGGGAGAGTAACTTTTGGATAAAAATAAAGTATGAAACCAAAGTGCGTATAATTTTGGCAAACACAAAGTACAATATGAATGTAATTTCGATAAATGGGAGGAAAAAGACGTTAGTTCATTAGTGGTTATAAAAAGACATTTCTTGCCGCCGGATACGGTGCAATTGAGATTGTAATTCGATTTTAGCGTTCGACAAATTTTACAAGAACAATACAATTACAGAGGCTGAGTTAGACTGCTAAACAGTGAGTACTTTTTGAATTTATTTTGATGGTCAATAGAGACTACTGGAGTTTTTGCAACCCTAAAGGTCTGTAGGGCCAGGCCGGCCATCCCTAAAATTAGTTAGGTCGAAGGTTCGGATACTTGATACCAGTAATTAATTAATTAATTAATAAATAAATAAAATAAAATAAAATACACAAAGCAATATAACGCATTAGTGTTTTTTGGTTTGGTGGTTATCACGTTATTCGCACACACTAAAGATCCCCGGTTCGATTCTGGGCAGCAATGTTTTATTTTTTTTATAAAACAAAAAAGTGAAATAAGTGGAAGTTACGCCAGATGTTTTTTTGCATTAGCTAAGAGTTAAGAAGTCAACTGTGCACGAATTCCACTCTCTTGCCACCTCTCAATTATGATGCAATCAAAGATATTATTCCATCGTTTTTTCCTAAACAAAAATATATAGGGAAGTTGAAGGCAACATTGCTGAATTCATTGTCCGCACGATTACGCTTCATTATGCTCTTTTGCCTTCCAATCTGAAACCTTCTTCAACCCTATAGCTACCACCTTTTCCAACGTTCTTCAGCCCTTCTTGGCAGGCAGGGCTGGTGTAAGTTCATCAACTGTTCAGGGTTCATCTTTCTAAATCGGTGTAAGTTCTCCGGACAAACAGTTCTTTACTTTTCACTCCTTAATTGATCGACCTGTTGTTTGCCTAAAATTGCACTGCTTTAACTAAGCGTTGTTTAGATGGGATTGTGCTTGAGCAAAGGCAAACGGCGCCCGGTGGGAACAGAAGCTACTGATGACTTGCCTCATCAAGAAGCAATGCCGGCACCACCGCAGACACCAGACGGCCACCAGCAGCAGCGGAAACCTCTGCCCCGCGGTGCCATCCTCGCCAAGCCATTTGAGGACGTGAGCTCCGTTTATACCCTCGGCAAGGAGCTTGGCCGTGGCCAGTTCGGCGTGACTTATCTTTGCACCGACAAGGTGACCGGCGTGAAGTACGCTTGCAAATCCATCTCCAAAAGGAAGTTGGCCAACGAAAGTGAGCGGGAGGACGTGCGGAGGGAGATCCAAATCCTGCAGCACCTCACCGGGCAGGCCAACATAGTCGAGTTCAAGGGGGCTTACGAGGACAAGAGCTCGGTGAACTTGGTCATGGAGTTGTGCGCCGGAGGAGAGCTGTTCGACCGGATCATCGCCAAGGGGCACTACTCCGAGCGCGCGGCGGCGACCATGTGCAGGGCAATAGTGAACGTGGTGAACATCTGCCATTTTATGGGGGTGATGCATCGCGATCTTAAGCCTGAAAACTTCCTGCTTGCTTCCGAGGATGAAGGAGCCATGCTCAAGGCTACTGATTTCGGGCTCTCGGTTTTCATCGAGGAAGGCGAGCTACTGTCAACTTTCCTTTCCTTTCCGTTCCTTTCCTAATCTGACTGGTCTGCAATTTACGAAAAAGTTGAACAATCTTTTTTGGCTTCTATCAATCAGTTTAATTCTGAACTTCATGCATGTTTTCGTTCCTGGGGTAGAGATTGACTTTTTCACCGCCATAGATTACAGAATCTATTGCCGCTGACCTTCTATTGATCACTTCAGGCAAAGTGTATAGAGATACAGTTGGAAGTGCCTACTATATTGCTCCTGAAGTTTTACGGCAACATTACAGGAAGGAGATAGATATTTGGAGTGCAGGTGTTATTTTGTATATTCTTCTCTGCGGTGTACCTCCTTTTTGGGCTGGTAAGCTCGTATACATTGCATCCACATCCAGTTCAATTAAATCTATTTGTTTCGTGCATCTTTAATTTTTCTTCAGATACTGAAAGAGGAATATTCGATGCCATTATCGAGGGAGAGATCGACTTTGAGAGCCCACCGTGGCCCTCTATATCGGACAGTGCCAAAGACTTAATCAAGAAGATGCTGACACAGGATCCGAAGAAAAGAATCACTTCTGCTCAAGTTCTCCGTATGCATCTCGCTCGCTGTGTGACTAAAATTATTCTATCGTCCGAGTAGTGTTTGGAAATCATGGAGCTGCATGTATTTTTCAGAGCACCCGTGGCTTAAGGAAGGAGGAGAGGCATCAGACAAACCCATAGACAGTGCAGTGCTGTCAAGGATGAAGCAGTTCCGGGCCATGAACAAGCTTAAGAAGATGGCTCTGAAGGTTGGTCGATCAACATGAATTCTGCTCCTAATCTAGTCCTAGTGAATCTTGGTTCTCTTGATCTAGGTCATAGCTGAAAGCCTTTCAGAAGAAGAAATCAAAGGACTGAAACAGATGTTTGCCAACATGGATACAGACAACAGTGGCACGATCACATACGAGGAACTGAAGACAGGATTGGCTCGCCTTGGCTCAAAGCTCTCAGAGGCTGAAATAAAGCAACTCATGGATGCAGTAACAAATCTGAACCTGTGTTGCATTTAAGTATCAGGCTGAACGACAAAAATGAATTGTCTCTTTTTCAGGCTGATGTCGATGGAAATGGAACGATCGATTATATCGAGTTCATAACGGCCGCAATGCATCGGCATAGACTAGAAAGGGACGAGCACTTGTATAAAGCTTTTCGATATTTCGATAAAGACAACAGTGGGTGAGTGTGCTGAACTCTACTAAAATTTGGCATTTTCTTTTCTACTGATCCTCGTCGACAGGTTTATTACGAGAGATGAACTTGAGACGGCCATGGTAGAGCATGGAATGGGCGACCTGGAGAGTATCAAAGAGATCATATCGGAAATCGATAAAGATAATGTAAATTGTACACACTTGATCAGTTGTTTTATTCGTCGTAGAAATGCACGTAATAATATCGATTTTCTGTGGGCACAGGACGGGAGGATCAACTACCAGGAGTTTTGTACGATGATGCGAAGTGGAACACAGCAAGCAATGAAGCTGGTGTAGCTTTTGCTTAATCGGTTCATCTTGCTACCCATTTCCTGGCTCGGGAAGAAGGCAAGATCCTTAATTTCCAATTCATAGGGCTGCACGGTCTGGTTACAATTTGTGCTCTCCGATTAATTAGCCTATTGAATCTTTCAGCATCATCTTGTTATCCTGTCAAAATGATCTACAGTCATTCGCAGGAGCTAAGTCTCGTTGTCTGGAGACTCATTTTGGTGATTGTTTTGACTGTGAATGACTGACTGTTGAGCTGACGTTGTTACTGGTGTGCCTCCATTTTCTCATTTGATTTCTGTGCTCTGTTTATTTCGCTCGTTACTTATCTCATCTGAAAACTTAAATTGGTAATATCATTGATACAACCAACCCTCATAATCCGGATTCTTAGGTGAGTTAGACTCTGAAATTCTGAATAAATTTTAATTTCTTTTAGATGTATCAGTTTTGTCTATTGATTTGTCAACCATGAAATAGATATTTAGAAAAGAAGAATTCTCCTAGATCGAACTACGATCAAATATATTTGGATTTTTTTAAATAGTAAAAGAGTTATATAAGAGAGAGTTTGAGGATGTCTTTGAGTGAAATCTCTTGGATATTTAAATTAGACTTTGAATCAAAAGTGTGCTAAAATATAAAAATAGAATTACAATTAAATGGAAAAAGATTTAGTTATATTTCAATTCTTCCGAATACTATTTTTATATATGATCCGAGAGCAGTCATTGTATCTAATCGTTGCACTGCTTATTTGAACATATTCATTCCAATCATTGATCCCTTCTAATTACGTAACTGCTATAATTGAAGTGTTTGCTGCCACTATTTTTTTTATTATTTGTCATTGATATGGTAAAGTAAGGTCACCTGTTACGTTAAAGTAAAAGATGAATCAACCCGTATGATTAAAATAATACAATTGAGATCCGATCTTAGAAAAGTCTCGATCGACCTTTGTAGAACTTCGGTTATATATTGTCGACCTCAGTAAGGCTTCAGTCTCGGCTTATTTCAACAAGGATTTTAGCTATACATTGTCAACCCTGGTAAGACTTCAGTCTTGATTTATTTCAGTAAAAACTTCGGCTATACATTACCGCACGACCCTAGTACAGCTTCGACTTCGGCTTATCCCTGCAAGGACTTTGGTTATACATTGTCAACCTTAGTAAGGCTTCGATTGTACTCCGTCGATCTCGGAAGGGCTTGAATGCACTCAATGGCCTTGTGACCTATATGCTCAATCTTTAAGATCCCTTCATAAAATCAAGAACTTACGTGGCCTTTCCACGACTCCATAATCCCTACGAAGACACTCCCCTTCTATAACTTCGTGATCTCTACGAAGGCATGCTCCCCTCCCCCTATGATTTCATCCATGATCTCCTCCATAAAGTCGCGTATTTAGCTACATCAGATTTCTTCTATATAAGGACAGAAGGATGGAAACGTAAGGCAAAAAAAATTTTTTTTTTTCTAAACTCGCCATTCTTATTTTTTTCCCAACACCTTCTCCACTTTCTTACTTGAGTGTTAGAGGGTTTTCACCGGGATAACTCATGGCCCTTTTCTAACTCATCTTTGGTCTTGATAGATTCATCGACTTCAAGTGATCGTAGCGGAGGAATCCAGTCACCTTATGCTAACCTGACTACCAGATTTAACCTAGTAGTTACAGAAGACTGATCTATTCTATTCCTTGATCTCTCGCTGTATAAAATATAATGCCTACCCAATCAAGATGACTAAATTAAAGTTAATGGGACTTTAGGCCATTTCAAGTTGGATGAATGTGTATAAACTAGCCTTCCATATACTAATGTGGAAATCTTGCAAAATAATTATTTTTTAGTTGAAACGTTAAAAAGAATTATCGAATTATTATTATTTAAATAAATATTTCATTGCTATTTTATTTTTAATTATCCATATAGTGAAGTGAATGACTTGGTGGTTTTAGAAAAACAGTGCGCCTCACGCGAAGTTATACTGCGCGT
The DNA here is from genome assembly GCA_037177395.1 of Alpinia galanga. Lineage (NCBI taxonomy): Eukaryota > Viridiplantae > Streptophyta > Magnoliopsida > Zingiberales > Zingiberaceae > Alpinia > Alpinia galanga. The sequence goes on along the minus strand of JBAMHZ010000060.1, from coordinate 3,594,521 downwards.
TTCTTAAACCCTCGCTCTTCCCTTCGCCGGTCCTCTTCCTCGCCACCGTTCGCCTCGGCGGCCGCCGCCGCTTTGCCGGCCCTCCCAACTCGCTGCGATACTCAAACTCTTCTTGACGCGTCCCAGAATGCTCTATGCGCGCTTCTGCGCATCGAATCCTCCAAAAAATCACGCCTGTATCCATCGAGATCAGAAATTTCAGCCGCTCGGTCCCTATTCGCAGCTCCTCCGCGCTCCCGACTCCTCCGCGCCCCGATTCTCAAGCCGTTTTGCAATCAATATTCCTCAATTTGAGGCACCGCAAGTGGAATTTCCTGCAACAGTTCGCTTCCTGCCTGGCCGACCCACTGTTAGTTCGCCAAGTGCTCTTTCGCTGCCGATCTTCGCCTCAACTCGCTCTGGAGTTCTTCGACTGGCTGTCGTCGGAGCAGAAGAAGAGTAAGGACCTCACTCCTCCTGATTTGGACACCCTGTCCTTCCTGATTCATGTTCTGGTGACCGCAAAGATGTTCGACGAAGCTTTGTGCATCATGAGACAATTGATGCAAGAAAGGGGCATCCCTGTCTTAGAGCTCCTCGATGCTCTGGCTCGAAGCCGGAAGAGATACGGCGGCAGTCGTGATGCTTATGATGCCATCGTTAGGTGTTGTACTCAGATTGGCGCAGGCAAAGATGCTTACTTGGTGATCCGGACTCTTCGAACTAGAGGTGTTTGGGTGTCTATTCACGCTTGCAATAACCTGCTGAACCATCTTATTTCGAACCATGATGCCGGTGTTACATTCTGGAAGATGTACAAGGAGATGATCGCTTTGGGATATGTTGAAAATGTAAACACATTCAATTTGCTCATCTATGCATTGTGCAGAGAATGCAAAATCAGTGAAGCTTTCGGAGTTCTATATCAGATGATCAATGGAGGCATTTCCCCCAATGTTGTCACCTTCAACATGCTCATCGATGGGTGCTGCAGAAATGGTGAGTTTGATCTTGCTTACAACCTCTTCAAGAAGATGAAATTTATGTCTAAGAATGCTGTTGAGCCAAATATTGTAACTTTCAATTGCCTCATCAATGGGCTATGTAAGGCCGGAAAGGCAGATATTGGCGAACACTTGGTGAAGAGAGACATAGCGAAGAAAGGTTTACTTTCGAACATGCAAACATATGCTACTCTGATTGATGGATATGCTAGGGAAGGAAAGCTGGAAGAGGCTTTCAGGTTGTTTGTTGAGATGGTGGATAACGATATAGTGCCCAACACTGTTTTATATAACTCCCTTCTGAATTGGCTATTCAAGCAGGGTTATGTAGAGGAGGCTTGTTTCTTGCTGTCTGATATGAGAAAGGCGCATGCTTCTCCTGATTGTTTCACATGTGCAATTGTTGTCGAGGGCTATTTCAGGAATGGACTTGCACATGAAGCTGTAGCATACTACAAGCGTGGTAGAGAAGAGAAATTGGTTTACGATGTGATTCCATACAACAGCCTTGTTAATCATCTCCATGAGAAAGGGAGGATCTATGAAGTGAAACAGCTTCTAGGAACAATGTTTTCTAGTGGTTTGGCTCCTGACACGGTTACTTATAGTGCTTTAATCGATCGATTCTTCAAGGACGGAAATGTAGATGATGCTCTTGAGGTGTATGATCAAATGTTGAAGGATGGGCAAATGCCTAACCTTGTTACTTACAATTCAATCATCAATGGCTTCTGTCAAGTGGAGCATGTGGATCTAGCTCTGTTAGTCATTGAGGAACTAAAGGGTGCCGGTGTGCTTCTTGACATATTCACATACAACACCATGATTAATGGATATCTCAGCCTTCAGAGGGTTGAAGAAGCTTGTGGTTTATGCCACTCCATGCAGAGACTAGGCATAGCAGTTAATGTAATCACTTGCAACATATTTTTGAACTACTTATGCAAATCTGGATGCTTTGACCTCGCAGAGGAGCTACTGAGGATTATGCTCGATAGATTTATTATTCCGGATTCGATAACCTATACGATTCTAGTTACTGCATACCATAAAAGTTGCAATGCAAGTAAAGTAATTGAGTTGCATGATTATATGGTTGTCAGAGGAGTCTCTCCTGATAAATTTACATACGAATCAATTGTCAGTTCACTTATTCAAAGAGAAGTTCATATTGATGCCTTCTTATAGCTTCGTTTCCTTTGTATAATGGATTCTTGAACGTTTACTTGATTTACAAACAGTTAATGTATTGGTGCATCCTTTGATCAAGAACACTTGAGGATTTTGTCTGATTTTTGGTATATCCATTGAAGTGTTCAGAAAATCAGTATGATTGAGTCGAGAATAAAAGCTTGTATATTTTTGTATTTTGAGATTATACTTATTAAACATACTGAACTTGTTCACTGTGTTTGTTTTAGTTTGTTGCCAAATTTGCTTGATTGGGCCACAAATTATGTAACTCAAAGCCTTTATGCTTAAATCAGAGTGTGGCATTCCATTGCGTATCTGCTCATTTTGTCATTTCTATTGATAAAAGTCGAAGAGGAATTTTACTAAAAAACATATTTAAAGACTTCTTTGTCTAGGTTAGAAAACATCCTTTCATATATAAGTCGAAAGAATCATTTATGATCAATATCTTGTAGGTTGGGTTCGGAAGGAAAACTTTAGCGCAATAGTAAAGTGGGTTATGAAGGAAATTTTTAGTGTAATAGTAAAGTTACTCTCATATGACTTAGATATTACAAATTTGATTCGTAAAAATAATTACTTGCAGTAGAATAAAATTATATACAATAAATTCTTTTTTGAGATTTCCCATTAGTGAGAAATTTATAAACCAAACTGTCCTTTATTTTATAAGTCAGTTTTTGATCATACATAAGTTGCACTTTGAATTTACATGATAGATGAATCAGGAGAAGAAGACCAACTACTTCTAAGATTAGTAAGATGAAATTAGACATTTATCTTTAGAATTAGTCGAGTAAAAATCAGACAATTGGATTATTAGAAAAACCATTTGGATTCCTATTTAATTATGTCAATATATAATATAAAAAAAAAAGTCAATTTGGATTTTAAAAAGATATAATTATTAAAAAAATATAGCTCCAAAAAGTCAACTTAAATTTCTAACAAAAAATAAGTCTTAAGAATATATAATTCGAAAAAGTTAATTCAAACTTTCAATAAAAATATAATTTTAAAAAATTAACTTTAATTTCCAACATTGTCACTTTCATTATCGACACTAATCTTTATCAATAATTCACTAAAAAAAAGTTAAAGCATCGTCTTAATGATTCAAAAGCCCTCTTTTTCTTTTTCTTTTTTAAAGAAGCTGGGTTTTCACTATTCTTCTACATTATTTCATTACATCTTGACCATTTACACTTGTTTTTTTTATTATTATTTATCCATTTGTAAGATCACTATTTGTAGAGAGTAATGCATTTATTGGTTTGATTTTTTATAATAAAAATATTTTTATATATTTTTTAAAAAATATTTATACAATTTACTTAGCCGAGTGGGATAAGGTTTAATAATTATTGTTGTATTTACACAATTTACTTTAATCAAATAATTAATCTATCCAATATAATCAACCCAATTGAACTGATGAGTTTAACCAACTTAGATAATTTAATTGAAGCAAATGAAAGTATTATAATATAAGAAGCATAAACTAAATAAAGACGAATTATCTATACTAACTATTCTATACAAATAAATATTTCATAAAAATTATGCAATTTTTTTAAAAATAAAATATTATTTTCAAAGAAAAGCACCATAACTAGCTAAATTTTATTATCATTCATTTAAAATTTATTTCTAAAATTAAGTGTTTTGATTGACTTCTAGAATATTCATGCCAAATGATATTCGAATTTTAATTTTTTTTATTTATTCTCTTGAGTGTTTTGTCGCTATGTAACACAGTCCTTTAGAATAAGAATAGTAGACAAAAGAAAAAAAGCAATAGAATCTAAGAATTCTTTCCCCTTTTTATGGAACCAATTCGATCGCCTAGGATTAGTTGAACCAAAGATTTAAATACTTAATGTCAATTAAAATAAATAAATTTCTTAAATTGCTCCCTCTCGCTCTTTGTAGCACCTACTTCTGTGAGTTTCTTAAAATGCTCTCTCTCATCATCTGGAGCATGGTACAATAGTTAAACCGACTATGAGTCAAGTCCAACCTTGGTTCGTAACTAAGTCAATTGGATGATTACCCATTGACCTCGGTTAACTGGCTGAAAATAAAATTGATCCATCAAATTAAAGGATGGATCAGTTATGATTATATTTTCAGAATTACTGAATTAGCGGTTCAAACTGTCAGTTTAACAATATTTTTTTTTGTAGTTGTTGGAAACATCGATTCCAACGGATAATTTTTTTTTTTGAATTTCGACGATCAAGATCATTTGATTTTTTTTATCAATGACTACGATTTAGTATCTGTTATGCTCCAAACTCTATATATAGGAGACTTATTTCATTATTTTTATCTCATCTTCTCTGTTCTCTCTCAATTTCATTATTTCAAGTGATTTTGATTCTTTAATTTCAATTGGCTTTGATTTTTCGACTCTTATTTTAATGAAAGACGGTTCATTTCAATCTTGAAAGGGCAAGAAGGTCTTCATTCTGATTGTTGATCATGAGTCCAAGGAGGTTCAATTTACCAATGAAGAACCAAAGTAATTTTCAACAATCAACACACGGAGAAATAGAAGAACTTTCAAGGTATGTGATTCTTTACCGTTAAAATCATCAATTTTTACTAAATATTTTGAGGAAGTAGTTCTTCCCTATGAAGAAATGAGAACAAAATGTAAATATTAAAATACCTCATATAAATTCCAATCGAATATGGTTATAGGTTATTAAAGCGATACATCAAAACAAAAGCACCTAAAGGAATTTGGGATCGACAGTTCTCAAATGTAATTTTTCAAATTTTCTTCATCCACCGAAATTATGGATACAACTTTATTTAAATATTTTGATATTAAATTAAGAGAATTATTTGCTAGATTTGTTTATGTAAAACATCTTTCATTTAATTTTGGGTCTAAATGTACTTTTGAAGACTTTTATTATGAATTTTTTAATATATGTTAAATGTGTTCCTAGAACTACACATACTCGTATAATTAAAAAAATTAGTTAAATAAGAAAAAAATTTAATTGAATATTTTAATAAATTAAATAATTAAATAATTTTATGTTCAGATATTTGAAGTGTATTAACAAACTCATTCCTATACGAGTGTGATTTGTTATTGGATCGATAGCTTCTAAATAATCTAGAAATGTTTATTAGCATATCAAATTTTTGATGAATTGCACATTGCTCATAATATTTCTCAATTATTATATTTTTTTAGAAGAATATGAATTAACTAATAAAATATTTTTAATTTCATTTGATAATGTTAATTTTAATATAATAAATATAGATGAACTTAAATTAATTTGTCAACCTAATACATTTTTTCATATTCGATGTGTATATCATATTTCAAATTTATGCATTAAAGATGGATTAAAAATATAATTTTTATTTATTTATGTCACATCCTAATACAATGAAACAATGGAGTAAATTTTATAAAATTAATAAAATAAGACTTAAAAAATTTCCACTTTATGACCAATACGTTGAAATTCAACTTATCAATGATTACAAGATTTATTCAAATATAAAGAATTATAATATTAATTTTTTCTAAAGTAGTTTCTAATCCTAATATATATTTATTTTCACATCAATAAAATATATGTAGTAGTATTTATGAAATTTTAAAAGTACTTAATGCAATCTAACTTTTCAATATTTATCCTCCTCCCCATTTAATTATAATGAATTTTTGTAATATAGTTTTAATTTTAAATGAATATATTAAAGATGAATTTTTATCTTCTTGTATATTAATAATAAAAGTAAAATGGGAAAACTATTTTTATTATATTC
>JBAMHZ010000060.1:3558834-3569098 GCA_037177395.1 Alpinia galanga | reverse complement strand
ATAGAGGCCCTATTGCTTCGTGGCCGCGATCGTTGCTCTCAACTGTAGGTGGACTCCGGGCCACAAGCTACCTCCAGCACGTGGGAGAGATTCAAGCGAGTGGGTGGGCTTGCCAATGAAGAAAATTTGCTTCCATCCAATTTGGATGGATAAAAAAATACTCAAAAAATGATCCATAGATGGATTTATTAATCCATCCACCTGTTATTTTACAATAGGTAAACAGAGGAAAAGATACGTAAAACTATCCGTTTTTTATTTTATAATAGGTAAACAGAAGAATGAATATGTAATCTATCCTTTCTCTCATCTGCACTTCCAAGTAAGCAAGGAGTTAGTGACATCATGCTAGCCCTAGAAATTGACAAGTTTTCAAAGATTCTATTTTATAAGCAATATTTCCAAGTGTCTCACAAGCCTGACATACCAATCTCCAAATGTGATTTACTTGGAATGCTATTGATAGCTCCTGGATGCAGCTCCAGAATTCCTAGAAGAAATTGCAAATTAAATTGCAAAGTCAGAATGTCATATATCAGATAATCACGATAAACACTGGAGGAATGGTAAATGAATAAGGTCAAAGGTTTATACCTACAGTACCAACAGTATCAATGGATCCAGATTCAAGCACATGTTTCTCAACAGCCAATGCTAACTCTGCTGCTGCCAATCCTGCATCATTTCTGTTATATAATTGCAATTCCAGTTATTGTAACCATATAATTAAAGATTGAAATAATAATAAAAAAATCCATTTTAGGGAAATAACATAGCATATCTTTCATCCAAAAATAACATGAACATAGCATATCTTTCATCCAAAAATAACATGAAATGTCAATTTTTAGCAATAAATTAATCAACATACGCTGGATCATATCAACAAAGCATTCCCCCTATAAGCAACAGTCGTTTGGCCTAGTGGTAAACAAATTAGATCCAGAGGATTTTTTTTTGCTAAAAGTCGGAATTTCAAATCCATACAGCTATTGAGAGGGGTTTTACTTTGTCGCTCCTCCTCCTCTAAACCAGAAATGGTTACATCCAATATGGTAGGGGGGCACCTTGTCAAGGATCTAAATCATAAGAGTTTTCCATATTAGAAGATAAAATGAGTTGTCATTGAAAAGTAATCATATTTAAGTCCGGAATAACAGATACAGCTTCATAAGATTGGAAAAAGGAATTGAGAAGGTAAAGGAAATTATATTTAAGGAATAAAGGTAAAACCAAATTGAAGGTAACTTATCTGCAAAGACAGTTTATACTTGTGAATGAACAGGAAATAAGGAGACAACCATGCATATTAAAATCAAACTATAGTACAAGGCTTCCCTAATTCCTGACAGTAAAAGTATGCAAGGAGAAGACAACGTGGAACAATATCCCTCCTAAAATATGGATGCAATCAATACATTCCGAAGAAATCAGGGCATGCATATCAAAAAACATTCAATGTTCAATTCTAATGATAAGACAATACGAGACAAAAGAAGCAAGACAGTCCTATGACTATGGATTATGATGACTAGCTAAAAGTCGCATACTCCATGGCATGCCTCCATAACAACTCAAGGTTAAATAAGATGCTTTATTATACATTATCACTCAATAAGGGAAGGAAGTTGGTTATAACATATTGTTGTTATAGTTATTACCAGCTAAATGTTGCCACTGGGAAAACATAGCATCCGACTGGATGTAGTGGGAGAAAGAAAATGCTTTCAGCAGCAGATGAAGTTCTAAAGTGAAGAGATTAACAAATGATCTACTTATGGACACAATATAGACATGGTTATGACTAAATGACAAAAGGCGTATCATGATAAATTTGGCAAAATGTATAGTCTTCCCTGGAAATTTGAAAAATGTATGGTCTTCCCTGATTTAGGTTTATGCCATTTGGTAACAGTATTAAACCTGTATCAAAATATTTTAATGCTTGGTTTAGTTCCTCTTTATCAGTTACTCACGGGTGGAATTCTTTGACAAATTAGTAAGTAGATTCAAGTACAAGAAATATCTTATTGTCAACTGGTATCACACAACAGAATTATCCAATTTATACCACTAGTAAAGAAAACAATTCAAGTATCTGCATCAGACAAACCTAGCAGGCATTAGGACAGCTCCAGCATGACCTCCGTTTCCTTCAAAGTCAACTTTGATGCTTGCAGGGGCAGCAATTGCAGTAACAATGCCAATGGAAACACCTGCAACATGAGAAATCATTTGATTGACCTCATCAGATCATGTGTAAGCAAACTTGTCAAGTGCACAACCTTCTTCCTCCAGAATTGGCCCTTGCTCAATATGCAATTCCACAAAAGAAGAATAGCTAGTTTTTGTCAAAAACATATTTGGTAAATCTTCTTGGAGTACATCATAGCCAGCACCTCTTGCAGCATCAAAGAAGGAAATATTTTGGCTATCAACTGCCTTATTCAGTGCATTTGCAAGTGCATCAATCCCTGCCAATAAGCGGCTGCAAGTTTCAAAGAAAAATATGAGACGAAGCTACAAGGTTCAACATGCTCAAATTTGTAGCTCAATATATGCATGCAGGTAAAATAAGGAAAAGAAGAATAGCTATGTCACCGACTCAGAGGAATCTAGATGTTATTTCTAACTCAAAGAAAGATGAAGTATACTAATATAGACCTTCCTAAGCAGCTGATTCCAAACCGTGTAGGTTCCTCAGAAGTAAACATGATAACCTCCAGAGATTTCCTTGGTTGGAAGCCAATTCTGCAAAAAAAAAAAACATCAAAGCAGAATAAGCACAGAAACGAGCATTCTAGAACACTACAGCCTGCACTTTTGCACCTTTTCAAGATTCGTATTGCCTCTAGTGCACCCAACACACCAACTACCCCATCATATTTTCCAGAATATGGAATTGCATCTATGTGAGAACCAGTAGCAACAGCTCCAACACCTGAATCAGAGCCATTCCTGTGAAATTGGATCGTTCATCATGATCAGTAAACAATTTATATTCAGGTTTTAGATTGAAGATCAAGCATGAATGTACATCTACCAGCGTTTCTAATCCTTGTACTAGTTAGGAACAGTCATTAAAATGCATAAGGAAGTTTTCTCAAGGTATGTCTGAATTAATATAAAGCAGATATACACAAGATCTGATATATAATTGTCAACCATATCACACAAGCCAGCCCAAACAAATATTCAGCACATATGAATTTGGAATTTGCTTGTTAGCTTGGACAGTTGATTGAATGATTTCAGAGCCTTGCAAATCTTATATGCGATCTAGCCTTCCTTTTGGGACCAGATACAAATTATAGATATAGAAAACTTAAATATCTTATGATTGGAAATCCTACATGTTAAACATAGATACAAAATGGAAGGGAAACAAATGTAAATAAAAAAACAAAGAAAACAAGTAAACTAGCATTATCAAAAAAAAAAAAAAAAAAAAATCAAAATGAAAAGGATGGAATGAAGGAGGTAGAAGAGGAACAATATCATCATAAAAAATTATGCAGTTCATGTAGAACAAATTGTTGGTGCACTGATAATCCCAAGTGGGAGTAGATTATTTTTGATATATTTGGCATTGGATTTAAGTAAAATGTATTATGTATTTTTATGTGTGCATCAAGCGTGCAAGGAATTGGCAAAGTGCAAATTAAGCTCTTGGAGTGTGGTGAGACGACGGGGTTGAGCCGGTTTGATATGATCGTGAGATCATTAACAAGGTGAACTAGGAGGCAAGGCAAAGAATGGTTCTGAGTGACCTCTAGGAACTTGGTGAATCTGAGAGAGAGATTGGAGGCCTAACAAGGTGAATCTAAGACGAGGAGCAAGGAGTGGCCCATAATGAGGTGAAGTTGGAGGCAAGGCGAAGGATGACACAGAGCAAGATTAAGAAGCTTAATGCACTAGAGAGACCAAAGATTTGATAATGTGAAATCTAGGGTGGCACGTAATGAAGTATGGAGGTAAAGAAGTGAAGGATGGCAAAGAGCAAGCTCGATGAACCTGGTGTATCAAAAGGACTGAAGACCTCTAGCAAGGTGAAATATAGAGCGAGAAGCATCAACAGCATTAAAGACATGGACCATTAGAGATTACATAAGTGATGTGTAATCTTAGGCATTGTGCGACTTTGTATACTTTAGTAGGCTTGAGTAACCCAATGAGTCATTAGTAGTACAGTTGACTATGTGTAGGCTTAGCAGCCCCAAGAGTCATTAGCCTTTGTCTGATCAATCAACTGTGGGTGTTTCTAGTTGACTAAAGGAAAGACAAATTAGAGTTGTTAGAGTTGCTTCTTAGGGCTTTGAGTTGGTTATGGGTTGCATAAAAACATCATAAATTACTCTCTAATCTTGTGTTAACTATGCTCAAAACTTTCAAGGGTTTGGATAAGGTTGAAGGTTCAACTCAAGCACTTAGGTGATCTTGTGTTTTTTAGTGGAACTTTGGGAGTGATGCACTAAATGCGTCATAGATCGTGGATTAGGAGAGGGTTCTAACGTTAAATCTACTTGTGAACATTGTGTTTTTATGACTTATTATATTTCCACTACAAATTCTTGACACAAACAATACATGAGTACACACGCCATTTACATTTGATTTGTTTGTGTTTGTGTTTATGCAAGTAACTTCAATTTGGGTGAACCGGCAATTAACCCCCTGCCATCTAGCAATAAATAACTACCCTATCAATGACCAAAATCAATCATGATTCTTCAACCCAAAATAACGTGAACTCAATGTATGTCCCTAAACTAAAGCAATAAACATGCAAGTCATTAGAGAAAAGAGTTTTAAAATTTAAAGACCTTTGCTAGGACATTAAGATAAACATTAAACTATATTTGACTAAACCACATGCACCACTTCTGGAAATGTTCTAGGCCCTGCAAACAGGAAGTCTGGAGCAGATAATTAGAAGAGTAAATAATGTATTTGTCCACATATATTTTAGTAACAAAAATTAGGACGTTTCTTAAGAATTTCATTGATTAAAAGCCACACAATATCAACCAAATAGTCTTTAGTACAAGCTAATTACAAGGTTAAACAAACTTAAGAAAATTAAAAATTGATAAGTTGACTAACCATACCATATGTTCCTGGCTTCACCTATCCAAACTATTTGACCACTTGGTGACTATGATACTACAAAATGAATAAATGATTATATGCTCATACACAGAGTCAATTAATGTTTCAATGCATCGTTTCTTCAAGGATAATTGGATGTATAACTGGCAAAATTTCATGATAGATTAAACAGTTGGTAGTTTGAATTTCTTACAGCTATCCTTTTTAAGTGCAGAAAAAGCACACGAGAAATTACTAAACCACACCTGTTTTAACATGTACAAGATAATACCACAACATTGCAGGAGAAAGATAAAATGAAGAGAGCACATATGAGAGGAAAGAACAAAACAAGAAAAAAAGTACGGGCTAGGGAGAAGCAAAGTTGCATTAAAACCATAGAGATAGGGAGAAACACGATACTTTAATATCCTCCATGGAACAATATTTTCGAAAATTAGTTCATATTTCAAAATCGATTCCTCACAAGCAGTATTAATTGTCCAAAATATTCAGAATGAGAATTCAATTCTTTGAAATATCACCTACAGTGAAGAAAATTAGGACATTGACAGATACTACACAATCAGCAAGCTAATGGAAATATGAAGAGTTGTACAAGTTTCTCCACCCAAAATGAGTAAAATAACTCAAAGAATAGCAACTTGATTTCACAGAAATGAATACTTAAACTTTCAAGTTCAAAACCTTGAGCACAAATATGTTAGTAAAGGGAAGTTTATCAACATACCATCTGCCAAATATATTTCCCACAAGATCTTCATGGACAGATAGGCCAGCTTCTTCCATCAGGCTTTTTATGTAGCTGCACCACAAAATCAAGAGTGATTTGCAAAGACAATCAGCATTAAAAGAAGAAACATTCATACAAGCATGGTAGTAATAGGCAACCATAGGAGCAATTGTTAGGTGAAAACCAAGATAAGGATTTCCAGAAGATAAAGGAGGAAAGGAATTTGATTTGTCCAATACATCAAACAACAGCCATCGCTCATAGCTCTAAATTTTAAATATATTGTGAGATTTTGTTTAAGGAACTAAAAGCAATGCTATGGATCAAAGATCTAATATGTTGGTCAAAGTTCAAAAATGTTTGCACAAAGATGTTTAAGAGGCATAACAAGTATGAAAGACATCATCTGCAAAAGAGGTGTAATTTCTGCAAATCCTCCTCCAGCTTACTGGTGTGGCACCAAAAATTAACATATGGAAAATATAGAGAGGCAACAAGTTAATTTTTAATGTTCTTGTCCCGAAGTTGTCTTACATGTCATTTTCTTGATTGAAATTTTCATTTCCAAAGAGATTTCAGACAATATAATTGGAATTCCACAACTTCATTGGTGTTGAATGCTTAAGAGTAAAGACTGTTGATGTGGGACTGGGATCTTCAAATAAAGTACATGTAGACATTAAAAATAAGAAGACACAAAAGTATGCCTTAGCCAATGAAACCTGTAAGAATAAGAAAGGATGTCAGATCATAAATGCACACCCGAGAGGATACAAATAACCAGATGTGTTTCATTTAGGCTGACAATTTAAGGTTCGAAGATTACCAACACATGAAGCAAATGTCAAGGAACAGAACAAGTGATATTAGAGTTGTGATTTCTCTAAAAATTAGGCATTTAATAAAAAGGACAGCCCGGTGCATGAAACTTCCACCGTGTGAGATCCCGAAGAAAGATCTATTGTACACAACCTTACCTTACTTATTTTGCAAGAAGTTGTTTTCAAAACTCGAATCAATTACCTCTAGGTCGCAAGGCAGCAATTTTATCGTTGTACCAAGGTTCCCCTTCAATATTAGGCATTTAATGATTCATATTTTATATTCTTGTAGCTATTAAATACTTTTGTATCCCAAAGGGCAGTTAAGTTCATTTTCTTCAAGAACATTATCCTACAGCTTCAGAGAAACACCCTACCAAAAATATTAGGATATGTTATGAGGGTCTGTGATGAGGCAATCAGTTCACTTGTCTTTATTGTATGGTGTAACTTACATGGTTGTTCTCTCTCCTTTCTTCCTTGAAAGATGCAACTCTATACTAACCACCATTAACTAAGCTACATAAGATTGCTTCAGATCAATAATACTAGATCTCAAATAATTGAGTGAACAACTCTATAGGTCAGATAGAAGTGCTAGAGAGAGAATCAAGAATCTAGCTTTCTTCCAAAAACTATGTCACATCATTTCCAACATGAATGTACTTGCAAAACTCTGGCATGGTCATCACAAAGGCCCATAGAGCACAATCAACTTACTGTAGTTCAACAGTATAGTATTTTTGTCGCGTGTTTTTGAAGCAGTTGTTTTTTAACCAGTATATAAACAGTATCACACAAGGACCTCATATACCATCATTGAGTTCACTTTGCAATTTATATGGCTACCAATTTCAAGACAACATGCATTTGCTAGTTCCAGAAATACCTTCTGGCCAGAACATCCTTCTCACTGTACAGAATGCGAGTCACTGATGGTGCAGGAGTATCTGAAAAGGCTGCCAGCTCATCTATCTGCAGTATTGCAGAATGACAAGAAAATGAGTATCATGCTCCAACATTCCCAGGTGTTTCAAGATTGAAATTTGGCTGAAATGGGAAGCACTGATCTAACAACATATGAAGGGAAGAAAGAAAGAGAGAATTTTTCAAAGTGAGGCAGAGTAATCTGTTTACAATTTATAAAAAAATTAAAGTTTTACTTAACTTTTTTATGTTACTTAAGTGTGGGCCATAATGCTAAAAGGTGTTTATTCCTTCGTCTTGATCACGATCGCAGGAGAAAGGACTTCCTCAATTGTATCTCAGAGGTACAGCTATCCCACACAACGGGAGGGATCTACCTTGGGAGAATATTTGTTATATTCCTACTCTTTCCCTCTTTCTTTTTTTGTGTTTTTACATTAAGTGGTTGGCATATTTGAATGAATCCAATTAATCTGTATTCTTCTTCAAGTAATCTCGCTTGCTCAAAAGTATACCGAATGGAAGAACAGAAAAACAAATACATGGGAAAACATAACTCCAACGCAAACAAACAAAATGAAAACACTGGGGAGATAGAAGGAAGATAAATGAAACAGTATACATATGTCAAACAAGGAGGGAAAATGGAAACTTTTTTTTTCCAATTTCTATTTTGCCTGTCAAGGGCCATCCTACTAGCCATAAAAACTCGCCTAGCATGAGCACAAAGGTATTTCTTGGTATATGGACATCCACTGATAGGTGACTTTCTCGCCGTTCAGAAGATACTATTACCCTAAAATAAATAGTTATTTCGCCACTTGAAACAAATGTACCAGCGAAAAGGTTGTCCCTACCAATGGCTGTGATCTGCTATCCAAAGTGAGGCTTTTCCTAGTTTCCTGAACTCTAAGTTAGCGACTTGCACAGTGAGCTCACCTGCCTCAGCAATCCTGCTTCGTCGACAGAGATGGAGGATGGTGAGAGGGAAAGCACGGAAGGGTGAGCAGCAGTCGGGTACCCGGAGAAGTCCTCCATGGTCCGCCTGATCGATTCTTCATCGCGAGTCGCTTTGGAGATCAAGGAGAGGGATGAGACGAGGAAGAGGAGGAGAAGAGGGTTCCTTGCAAACATGATCGGTGAGGAAATGGAACTATGCGCCGCCACCACGAAGAGAGGAAAAGACGGACGAGGCGGCGCACCAGTGCGCACTCATTCGGATGACGTGTCACACAACAGAAAGTTAGAGATTGTAATATATTTTATCCGGAATATTATTAAATGAACAATCTTAAAATATTTTCATTTCAAATTAACAAAAGAGAATATTGAAAATATAAAACATTTTAAATATAAATAAATAAAATAAAAAGGGGTAGACTGAAATTTATCCTTATTTATTGTACAACAACAGACTGTGTGTCCAATTAATTAATTGGCCCTCGCAGAATTAAAAATTTCCTTTTTTTTTCCTTCTTCTTCTCTGAATCTCCCACAATTTGAGGCGCGGGATCTCTTGGGAGCAGAGGGGCGGCTGAGGCAGCGGCGCGATCGACTACGAGATGGACGGATCCAACCTCGATCAGATCTTGCAGGATGCAGACGCCATCGAGGAGGAGCTGCGGGAGGTGGAGCGGCTCCACCGGCGCCTGCGCGAGTCCAACGAAGCTGGCAAGGACCTGCACGATGCTTCGGCGGTGCGCGCCCTCCGCGTCCGCATGGACGCCGACACCACCATCGCCTTCAAAAAAGCTGGCCTCATCAAAATCCGCCTCCAATCTTTAGACTGCGCAGATGCCGCCGGCGGCTCCGCAGACCGTTCCCGCGCCACCGTCGTCGCCGGGCTCCGGCACAAGCTCCGTGCTTCCGTGGCCGCTTTCGCGGAGCTCCGCCGCACGGTCTCCGCCGAGTACCGGGAGACCTTGGCGCGGCGGTACTTCACCTTAACGGGGGAGGCGGCGGACGAGGCGACGGTGGAGGCGCTGGTGGCAGCAGGAGAGGGCGAAAGGCTCCTGCAACAGGCCATCGAGGAGGGACAGGGACTGGGGGCCGACGTGGTGGCGGAGATCCAGGAGCGGCGCGGCGCGGCGGAGGAGCTCGAGCGCAACCTGGTGGGGCTGCAGCGGCTGTTCGTAGACATGGCGGTGTTGGTGGAGGCGCAGGGTCTGTAGATGGACGACATCGAGGCCAACGTTGGCCGCGCCAACTCCTTCGTCCGCCATGGCGCGGAGGAGCTCGCCGCCGCCCGGCAGCAGAGCAGGAGCACCCGCAATTGGGCGTGCGTCGCCGCCGTGATCCTCACCATCGTCGTTCTCATCGCGATCCTCGCCATCGTGCTGACTCTCGCCGTGAATAATAGGAAATTTTCGAGCTTCTCATTCTTCTCTCTATCTGCTGCTTTTCTTTAATCTTGGCAGATCACGCTGCTTCTGTCATCGATGCTACATTTGTTCTTGTTTTCTTCTATTTTATATTTTCAACCATACATGTTTCCAAAGCATAGGAAAAATAACAAACAGCGCCGCTTGATTGAATTTTTTTTTTTTAAAAAAAAAACAACTTTTCATTCTTTCTTATACGACATAAGCCTTAAGACTGACTCGATTGATAAATATACAAAGATAATTTTTAAATGAACAAGGGTTAATTTTCAGATAGATCATAACTCTGGACT
>JBAMHZ010000060.1:3543364-3558734 GCA_037177395.1 Alpinia galanga | reverse complement strand
CATAAGAAAAAAAAGAAAAAAAAACCACAATGTTGATACCTTGCTCGCAATGTTGCTGGAGAGCCAATCAAGCCCTTCATACAGGCCCTCACCGGATGTAGCACAAGTGCTTTGTATGTACCTGGGAAAAGGCGCACAAACTAGTTAGTATAATTAGCGACTTCCTTATCTTCAATCAATCTTTGGCGAAGTATCTAGCACAGGTCATTTTCAGAAACCAAAGTGTTTGATATTTTTTTAAGCTCTATGTTATTTAACAACTCGCGAATTCACCATTAAGGATTAAATCCAAGTGATCTAATGCATATTTTATTATGAGTTTGATTTATTGGATGTGAATTTCATGCATAGAACTCATTAATCCAATCAGTTATTATTGATGGACTGATAACGAATTTTTGACTCCAATATATATATATATATATATATATGGGATGATCTTTACAGGGTTAAGGCGAACTGTTCTTGGAATAGCTCTCTTCTCCTTCCCATGGGTCTTGAGACTTTGGCGCCATCGCCTTAGTTCTTGTAGAAGACAATCTCCGTTGCATTGCAAGAACTTCCACTAGCAACGATTCTGAGACGATAGTAATAACTATGGACTCAAGTTAGCATTTAATATCACTGTCGTTTTGATATCAATTTCAGTCAGACTTGATGGTAACAAGATCTTGTTCACGAATCTATTGGTTTTTTTGGATTGATGATGTCAATCTTTCAATTGATATCAGAGCCACAGGATTTAGGTTATCGTTGTCTTTATGGCATAAGGATTGAGTTTCAACGATCTTAGCACATATGCATTGGTTTTGCATTGGATTTCGATTCAGTACAGTGAATCAATGTGTATTCGTCGAATCTAGGATTGGAAAACCTAGGATTTTGAGTTTGTTTTCGAGTTTTTCACTTATTTCACGAAGAACAACAAGCAACGACAACAAATTTAGGTTAGCCGCCATTGCCTTCGTGAGAAAACCATCACATGCGAACTGCAAAAGCTGAATTGCGTCAGTAACAATCAACCGATGTGCATAAAACTCGGGCATAGAAAATTTTTGGATCGACTGGAGCGCTCGATTGATGTAGACAAGGTTGCGCACAGATCAAAAACAACTTGTGGTCTCTAAAGCTTCGGGGCATAAGGTGCAAAGGTAACAAGATCATTAACCAACTTGTTTCTTTTGCAAGAAAAAAAAAATCACCTAAAGAAATATTGCCCCAAATACATCAAATGAGAATTTAGAAAGATATATTTTTCATCTTTGTTAGTTCAGAAGTAAACCTAGCTACTGTACCTAATGATATTTAATAGATAAATGCTGATGCTACTATTCACATAAGCATCACTATACAGGGTTGTCTGTGGAGCTGACTGTCAATTGATATTAAAAGATACATCTATACACTGATAACATAGCTAAAGTAAAAAACTATAAGTGTTTTTAGAATTTAAATTGGGGCCAATTTATATTTGGATTTGAAAAATACATTTGTGGTGTTTCTATTTCTTATTTGGACAAAACAGGATACTCTTATTGGACATATCAAGATACTCTTGTTCATTTAGAAAAGTGTAATTTGATTAATGATAGTTCATCCATGTTGTGGCATAAGCATTTGAGACACATTTCCAAATAACTCCTAAAAAGGTAAATATCATAAGGAATTCTCGATTCCTTTGACATGTCAGACTTTAAAATCTGCATTGAGTGTGTCAAGGAAAAAACAACTAACAAGCGAAATAAAAATGCAAGTCTTAAAACAAATACATACAAGTATATGTGGATTATTCCTTAAGATTTATGGAATAGTCAATCAAACATACTTAATTAGTTTCATAGACGATTACTTCTGATATGGTTATTTGTACCTAGTCCATGAAAAATCGCAATGCCTAGACATGTTCAAGCTCTTTAAAGTCGAGGTTGAAAATCACTTATACAAGAAGATTAAGACAATAATATCTGAACATGGTGGTGAATATTATGGCTGATCTGATGAATCAGGTGAACATCTTAAGCCATTTATGGAGTACCTTGCTGAGTATGAGATTGTAACTTAAGGACACAATGAAAAGTATGATGACCTTTTCTTCTCTATTAGAGTCTTTATGGGGTGAGACACCCAAAACTACAGTGTACTTACTAAATATAGTGCATAGTAAAGCAGTGGCCAAGACCCCATATGAGCTATGGATAGAAAAAAGCCTAGCATTAGGCATTTACATGGTTGGAATTATCCTGCTGAAGCTATGCCTTATAGGCCTACATGTCTCGGGATGCTCAGTTGAGATTGTGCCTTATAGGCTTAATGAAAAAAATTTGGACTCAAGAATAATTAGCTATCATTTTTGTAGGATACTTTGAAAAATGGTTTTTAAGTTTTATGACCCCTGTTTTTTTTAGACAAGTAATGTCAGATTTATTGAAGGCAGTGGGAGAATTATAGTTAGAGCCATATCATTTTAGGAGAAGAGCATTGGCGATCCTACTATGGTTACTACTGTTACAAGTGACAGTGGAATGGTAGTCATTTCCTATACCGTTGAAGCTGCACATCCAATAAGAGTAGTGGACCAAGATATATCTATGTCCCCTTCAATATAAATAAAGGAATCATTTACTTAAGTTGCGGGGTTCCCTCCTACAATTGAGCAAGTGTCTCAATCACCTTAAGTACAAGTGCCACTAAAGAGATCCACTAGGAAAAGAAGATCTATAATGTCATGTGATAAGTCAAATAATGCTTTAATCCAGAAAGGTGAATTAAAGTCATGAGGGAAGAGATAAAGTTTATGGCAAATAATGACATTTAGAAACTTGTCAAATTGCCTAAAGGAGCAAAGTTTATTGGTTGTAAATAATATTTAAAACTAAACAGAATTCGCAGGACAATGTAAAAAAGTATAAGACTTGCTTTATTGTCAAGGAATTCACCCAAGGGGAGGACATTAATTACAAGCATATGCCGAATATAAAGATTCTTCTTTTGGATGAAGTATCCATTTAGTGGAAGTCTATATTTAGTGTAATGCTCTATGTTAATAAACATGTATATTTCAGTTTATTATACATACTACAATTTCAGATACATATGTATTTAATTTTCAAATACATGTGTATTTAATTTTCGATATTCTGAAATAAAGACATCATGATTTACTATTATAGTTTGCATATGGTGCTTATAATATAATGTAGGTTTCTATTTTGAGTCATTAAGATTAAAATCATAGTTAACTACTACAATTTGAACCCTTTGGGTCATAAGAAGAACCAGTTAAGAATGAGCATATATAGATCACATTTCGTATCACTGTCATGCTACACATCTCATCATATCTATGTCATTAATGAAGTTGATACTGTAATTATTATTGGGTCTTGTTACAGGTAAGGTCACTCTAACTTCTTTAGTTATATACTAATGAAATTAATAGATCAGATTGTTTAAAGCGATATTCAACCCATAAAGTTTTTGACATTATTGAGCTCAACTAAGGTGATGTGTTATATACGGTATCACATGTAGTCAAAATGAGAGATTATTGAATAAGTCTCTATTAATTAATAACATACATTAATTATTATCAGTCAGGATTAAACTTGATAAAGTGATATAATGTATTATGAATTGAGAGTATAAGTTATTGAATGTGGATTACATGTGTATAACCTATGAACCTGCAGGTTCGTTAATATTGATTGATGGATTGTATATTACAGGCTCAGAAATGATACTTGCAAGATTTGACATATGAATAAAGGACTATGGACATCGGGCCGAGTCTATGGGTCTACAAACGTTGAATTTTTTGAGTGTCTCTCTTATTGTCTTCCCATCAGATGAGAGATATTATCGTCCAAGCTCTAGTACAAATCATTCTACTACACTTTGTAAGAACTTCAATTGCGACGCAACCAGAACAATAGTACCGGCTTTGTATTCACGTTGTATTTTAATTTACCATTGTTTCAATGCTTATATGTATATTGTTGTGATTTTGATGATATTTACATCTTGTTAATATGTCATTTAGTTTCGATTGGATGCACTCTGCATCTTTCACAATCTATCCAAACCAACCAACTCAATCTTTATAAAACATTTTTCATCAAACATATGATCTTCAGAAAAATTTAGGTGAGAAAGCTTACTTACCCTTTCCAGTGTTCTCATAGAGGAGAAGGTTTCAGAAATGCCGAATGCCTGAGCTCTGAGTCTGAGACAAGACCTTGGAGCTTGTCTCTCTGCCATTGCCACGCTTGCAGAAGCCATTACCATCTTCTTGCTATTAATTCTCTTCCTCTAAGATTGGAATAGCTTTACCTATATGGCTTCTCCAGGCCATGTAATCTGCATTCTCTCAGATGAGCATGTGCTTCATGACTGTTATAAAATATGCGACCAAGCTTGATCCTGCAAATAGAAGCAAACTCTGGGTTCTGCCATTGGAAGAAAAAAAAAGGAAAAGTCATGGCATCTTTTCTTCCAAATGTGAGGACAGAATAATTTTGAAGATATTCTGGTTAAATATTAAAGACATCATTATTTGTAAACAAAAATAAATAAAATGAAGCTTAGGCCATCTTCAATTAGAACAAACTGAATAAGTAGAAATTGAAGAAACAAAGCACCTCCACCAAACTTAAGATACCTCATTCAGTCCACCTGAGTGTCATCTCGAAGTTCTCGGAGAGAACATGATACTCCAAATTTCCTTCGAGTCCCACAATGAACATTACAGTAGCATGCATATCGGGCAGGTCCCATTATCTAATTGTGATTTTGCCACATAGTATTTGAAGAACTAATCAAAGATAAATTGGACCTAGCTATAACTATAGATCTAATAGGAAAAGAAATGAAAATCTCTCAGTTAAAATAATCAAACAGGAAGGAAACCTAACAATAAGTTTAAGAATTCTCTTGCGTGTTCCCAACCAAAGGGTGCAACCCAAAGAAGAGAGAACTTCTTGCCCATGCAAGGAGGCAACTCTATCCTTCAGAAGAGGGAATAACAAAGCATCACCCTTCGAGCCAAACGACCAGTATCCGGTACCTGTATATAAGAGGCAACTATGTCTCCCATCTCTATCTACCCACAGTTCATTCAAGCTCACACGGGAAACAATTAGATTCACCATGTCAGCTCTTAAAGCTTCCGAGAATTTTGAGCCCTCTTCAGAATGGGTAGATGAAGAAGCCTTCAGAACACTTCTCGTTCATCTCCCAGGTAAACCCCCTACAACGATGCTTTCCTTCGTCCATTCGGAATAATTATGAAGTTTCTATCATAGGATTCAAGAGGGAACAGATCAAGGCACAAATAACCACCACTGGTCACCTTAATATAAGCGGTGAACGGCCACTAGAGGGTCAACGTTGGAGCAAGTTCACAGAGCAATATCCATTGCCAGAGCACTGCAAGGTGGAAGAAACCCGAGCAAAGTTTGAGAATGAGACGCTGTATGTTAGGTTCTCCATTGATCAAGATGAGGTTGCCATGCACAAATCACCATCATCGTCGCCGACGGAGAAGACTACAACTGAGCTAGGTGAGAAGGCACAGGAAAGAAATGGCAAGAGCCAGAAAGCAGCACCTGAAGGTGAGAAAGCAGCACCTGAAGAGCAAAAGCTACAACGGAAGCAGAAGCAGAAGCAGCTTGAAGCCAAAAAAGAGATTGATCGCAATGAACAGCCGAAGGCAACTGGTACTCAGGAGAAAAGGCATGGGACGTTACAAGACAAGGAAAGATCTGAAGAAGGAAAACTACCGAAAGCAACTGGTACTCAAGAGAAAAAGCATGAGACGTTACAAGACAAGGAAAGATCTGAAGAAGGAAAACAGCCGAAGGCAACTGGTACTCAAGAGAAAAAGCATGAGACGTTACAAGACAAGGAAACATCTGAAGGCGGCAAACAGCCGAAGGCAACTAGTAATCAGGAGAAAAAGCACGAGACGTTACAAGACAAGGAAAGATCTGAAGAAGGCCGATCCAATATCGACAAGATACAGGGCCAGCAGATGAGTCCAGCACTTAAAACAGACGATACATCTAGTCTGGCAAAAGCACCGTACAGCACCATCAGCCTTTTCATGGGGCTCTCTCCAGCTAAGAAGACACTGTTGGCGAATGTGGCTGTTGCCGGTTTAGTGCTTCTTGGCATTGGATTGTATTTGACGTACAAATACGGAGACAACTAGACTTGGTTGATGTCTTCAGTCAAGAATACCTTAGTTTACATATATGTAAAATTAATAAGAACTGCATGAATTTAAACCAAGAAAACATGCCCACCATTTGAACTGATCTCTACCTTGTTATCAAATCTTCAATGTCGAATTGCTTCCGTCTTTCCTGGTCACAAGTCAACATGGCAGTGCACCCTGCTGAAAACTTTAAAAATTCCCTATCATCCACGGGGAGCAAGCCAATGCACAAATTTAAGTCGACAGTAGAAGTAAAACCATTCCATATTGATTCAGGAGTTTTGCAATGTGAAGTAACGTATTGATTAAGTTTTACCCAAACAGATTTGTTCTGCAAAAAGATAGTAGACTATGTTCTGCACCTAGCCGAACCAACAAGAAACTTGGTTTCCCTTATCTTCAGAAGAAAAAAGTCTACCAACGCCAAAACTGCAATATCCACTTTCTAACAAATCTAGCAGAGGATTAAGGACAATTTTCAGAGTATGTTCTCATGGGAAGACACAGTAACATTTGAATTCAACAATTACATGCAGATGAAAGCATACGAAATCCATTTTAATGCAGTCTGCGGATAGTGGGTGAGCAAATTTTAGGCATAATCTCCTCATTCAATAGGCAAGTTTCATCATCCATCCATCAGAGTCCCTGTCATTTTCCTCTGGCCTTCTCTAAATCAGGTAGATCTGCAACCAGACAAACATGGTTCACAATCTCAAGCTGAGACAAAGAATGCACTTAGACCAATTAAAAGCCATTTGCTAATGCTTGTTCCTATGATCGAGTAAGCAGAAAAGAAAAACAAGAATAACTATATAACTGATGCATGTCTAAAAGATACACCAGCAGAGTCCTGGAGATGAAACTTGTAGCTAAGCAGCTAACAGAAACCTGATTGCTTGTATCTACAAATTGAACTTTCCAAAACCATTCAAAATTTGTATGCCACAGCTCAAACTATATAAAATTAATCCACTACAAATATTATGGTCCCGTGAATTCTTGCCCTCTTGTTCCATAGAGTGCAGATAAATAGTCATTAAATAGATCAAACTGAAACAATGTAGATGGGAAAAAGGTTGGAATTAGTAATGGGAGACCCAACAAGCCTCAGGAAAAAAAAAAACTCCAATCTCCCACTTTTAATGTGTGACTCAACCAAAATATCTCAAATAGAATAAAACTTTAACAAATTTAATGTGGAACAGTAGTTCCATAATTGTTATTTCAGATTTGGACATTCTTTGCAGGGAGAGAAACATAAAATTAAAAGGAAAAAAAACTCTGGAGATTCTTACAGAGCAACCCATCATCATCACTGTCATCGTCATCCATGCCCTAGACAACGACAACAAGAATAAGAAGCTATATATACACTGCAATTCATTTGGACATGATTTAAGTGTACAAAATAGTGACTCACCCCATGGTTTTCATCATCAGAAGCAAACGAGTCAGCTGTAAAGAGATAAATATCAGCCTTGATGTGCCAAAAAAACAACAATCTTAACACTCTTCTAAGAGATAATGGCATAATAGATTCATCTGATAAAGTCATCTGCATCAAGAGCTTATATATACCATGGGTGTCACAACTAACCAAATGCTATTCACGATGATCAACCAAGAACCTTAAAGACTACTTCTAACAAAACCCAACTTAGCAGGTAAGAAGAAGAATTTCAGTGTATGACCACACTAAATATTATAGAATTCACATGGTTTAGCCTTCAAATTAACCAGCTGGATTATTTATGATTCACATTATCCAACAAAACCAAGTTTGAGTATTCTAGAGACATCAATAGCAATTATAATTATTTATTAAATGCAGCTTACTAGACAAACATCCTATTCCAGTAGAACAAGATCTATTAAGCACAAATTACAAAGTTTCTAAAGTCTAATCTACAATCATTAAGTTTTTCTAGTTGATTGTTGCATGTTTTTACCTATTCCAATTGTTTCTAGAGCCACAAACCTTGTAATCAACAGATAACCAATCCCTAATGAAGAAAGCAATTCAGTAAAGCCAGCTAATTAATTACAAATAGAAATAAGTACATACCTTACCAACTATAGGCATTAACTAAAAAGTTTATGCAGAGATAAATCACAAGATTGATTTGATGAAAATAAAGTGAATCCTTAGATGTCAAAATCAAATGAAAGTTAGTTAAATACTGACAGATGTAAGATTCACAATTGGTCATTGATCTAAGATATTGAGTGTTAAAACCATTAGCACACGAAGCTAGACATGCAAGAGATCTAGCATCCTGTTTGTTTACTCATTTAGACATTTGTCATGGAATAAAGATTTGGAGGTTAGTGCAAGGCATACTTTTACTCTAGATGCATACTTACAAATGTCAGATTGCTCATCTTCATCACACCATTTATTCCAATCAACTTTAATATATGGAGCAGGTTTTTCCTCTGAGTTCAGCAGCCGCTTCCACCATGCTGTTTTCTCTTTCTTGATTGAACATATTATGTTCCTCATCCCAATTTTCGTTTTACTAGCCTGAAATACAATTTTAAAAAAAAGAGAGAGAAACAAATGGACTCCACAAAATGATATCTAAATCTGATACCTCCATGAATCAGAATCTTTGACACTAAAGGTAATTTGGCATCTAACTCGTGGTAATTTTGCGATAGTCAATACAAGTATATAACACCAAAAAAATCATCCCTATGTTTTAGATCAACAAAAAGAGCATATAAATTCACAATTACTCCGGGTGAGCTACAAGCCATAGAGGAAAATCATTGTAAAGTTAAGCATAATACCAAAATATATATGTTCCATGCTTCACTCTTTTATGTTCTGTTAAAGAAGTCTGGTGCCTAATTATGTCTGATTGTCTCATGTCCAACACAGTCATTTTTCTGACACATGAATCATGGATAACATATGTAAGAAAACCTTCACACACAAATCAGGTTGATCAACAAGGTATTTTGTGCATAGAAAAAACGTTAGTTCTGGATTAACAATAAATTTAGTCAAATGGATCAGTCCTTCAGAAAAAGAGCCAAATTCACTAAATATGAGTTAACAACAAGGAAATGTATACACTTTTTCCATTTATAAAGAAAGAAACTAAGGAATCTTACCTCAGGAACTATGGTGTCGTACAACTCGAGGCTGAAGTCAAAGAGCTCGCCTTGAGCCCCAACAGCCGAGAACTGAAACACTCCCTGGGGCTGACTCTGCACCGAAACATTTCTTGCATCGGGCAGAGAAACAGTCAAATAGATCTTATCCGAGCGCTGTGCCCAGAGAACTTCGGGCTGGCGACTGCAAAACCAAAAATCCACATAATATAACCAAAAATAATCTTGGTCAAAATCTGTAACACTAACATTTACAGAATGCCTCAACGTAGACACGAAGGTCTAGAGGAAAAACACTTTTCTCAAAGAAAAACAAAGTCGAAGAGTGAAATCACTTTAATCGATAACCGAAATCATCGAAAAAATAAGAGGTACCAGCGGCAAGTACTTGCTCCTGTTTGACCAAATCAGCGAATCAGGAGTCAATTAAAACCCCAAAGAGACAAGAAACAAACCGTACGAGGAGAAATTGAAGGCGAGTGGAGAGGAGTCAAGAAGCTAAGATCCTGGCTTACCCCATGGATGGAGACGACGAAGGAAAACTCAGCGGAGATTCGAAGTGTTGGCGAAGAAGCCCTAGAATTTGGAACCGGGAGCTCTGAATGCTTCGACGGCTCCGCAGTGTAAAGTACGAGGGGAGAGAGCGCGAGTCGAATAAATACAAGTGTGGAAGAAAAGGACCAGAATTACAAATTAAATTTTTAATATTATAATTTATTTAGATGTTAAAATATATTATATTAAAAATTATATCAGAATTTTAAATAATCATTAAATATATGTTTTAAATTTTTTGCATTTAACCTTCTTTTAGGGGATTAAATTTACGATGCACATGGCTTAATTAAAACATTTATTAAGGCCTAAATACGTATTTATATCATTTTAAATAAATCTTTCGAATTTTTACTTCAATGGCTTCGAGAGTTTAATTTTTCCTCAGAAGGGGCATAATGCAACTAAACATTTTTTAAAAAAATTTATTATTGCTATTTCGATTTTCACACTGAATTCATTTTAAAATTTATCCACTTTATAACATTCTTCCAAATTCCATATTTACAAATCCATTCAAAATATTTGTCAAATACCATAAAATATCTTTAACTTTCATTAATTTCTCATCAAATTCATTTTTTTTTTCAATCAAAATTATCCAAATAAGAATTTTGTTTCCTCATAAATTCTAAAAATGTAACTAATAGTTTAAATAAATTATTTTTAAAAATATAATTTCAAATAGAAAAACAATTATTTTTCATTCTCGCATCCATATATCAATATCACTTATGCACAAAAAAAAAATGAACAATCCTGTGAAAGAACAAGTTAAACATATATGTTCATATATTCATCAACAATGTCTGATGCTAAATTATATATATATAAAATTTAGTGAGATCGAATTGATAAAAATAAATAAAAGAAGAAAAAAAAGATATATATCTTGCTATAAAATTAGCAAATTTCTATTATCTTTAAACAACTGACATTATTCCCAGATCACAGTGGCTCGTGTTGTTTTCCTTGGCCTAACTAAACTTATCCTCTTCGAAGATGATTCAACTTGTGCCCTTTTCCAAGCTCGGCAGTTAAGCATGCTGCAAAGGACTTCACATGCCTCAATCCTTCTTCTCTGGAGTTTGCTTCGCCTAACAGTTTGACGATCGCGCTGCCGACAATCACACCGTCAGCTCCCCATGATGCAATCTGTAGAGGAGAGTTTTGATTGGTGTCCTACAATGGATGAGTTCATCATCAAGTGCAATTCATTAGAGTCTCTGTCATCACCTGTTTGACGTGCTGTGGTTTTGATACTCCAAACCCGACTGCAACAGGTTTCGGAGATGTCTGTGAAAAAGGTTACAAGGTCTCTCTATGTTACTAACGATTCTACTCTATCCAGTCACCTCTGTGTTCATGATGTATGCATTTGAACCTAGTGATTCTACAAAATTATACTAAGTAGAAGGCGTTATTCTTTTCGATGATCGATCAGATCGGAGACTCACCTCTTTAACTTCCTCGAGAAGAAACTGTACCTGACTGTTCACGGTATCGCGAACACCAGTAACCCCGACAGAGCTTACCTGTGAGGCCAAAGATGAAGAAGTTAAACTCGGTGATGGACGTTGCTGTTCAATGTTGCTCCATCAATTCAATCAGTATCTTATCGATCGATCGATCGGTTTTGTATGGATACTTACAAGGTACACAAATCCTTCAGAAGCATCGACAATAGCCTTCATTTTCTTCTTTGGAGTGGTAGGTGTAGTTAGCAGAACCTTTTACACATTCAGGGAATTAAGTCGATTCACACAGTCAGAACTCGAGTAAAAGGAGATTTAGCTTCTTTTTTTTTTCCTCCAGTTTTTCGATCATATCGATGAGAACTTACCATATCGATATTTTTGTCAGCAGCTTCTCTTCTTAAAGTTGCACTATCTTCGAAGGGAAGGTCTGGCACAATGAGCCCTGTAGAACAAGGCACAATTTGCTTTTTCTGTATTACAACGAACACAAAGCTTCAAATTTAAGGAGCGTATGCATGATCATGGCCTTAATTTGCATCACCTTGTGCACCAGCATCTTCTAGTGCAGACAAGAACCATTGGCTTCTGGAGCTTGAAATCAGATTATAATAGGAGAAAATCATAACTGGACAAGAGATCTGCGGAACGACCTGCAGAAGTTTGCTAGCTTAAAAGCTTTGCAAGATGAGATGCATGGCTGCCTGAACTTCCTAAAACTGAAACACTAGTGTGCATTAATTACCTCCTTCAGCATGGAGATGACTGCCTTTAGATTGGTCTTGCTAGCCAGGGCTCTCTTGTGGGATGCCTACAGAAAGCATTTAGTCAATAAAAAGTTTCGAGAATGAAGGATCCAATTGAGAAAGGATTAATTAAGAACCTGAATGACAGGTCCATCCAACACAGGGGCGTTGTATGGCAACCCTAGCTCAATTATGTCAGCACCACAGCAGCTCAGCATCTTCAAAGCCTTTTCTGTCGTCGATAGATCAGGATCTCCAGCAGTAATGTAGGGAATAAACGCAACCTAAACATCAATAGAAACCATTACAGCTCGTCTAGCTAGCTCAAGTAATTGCTTAGGCCAATCAAGTCGATCGACCTGACTGGATCAACTGCTTGTTTGGCTTGACCATGTCTAGCTCAAACTATACAACAGGTTTAACTGCCCAAACTAGATAACCCGATCTTTATAAAAACATTTTTTATTAAACACATAATCCTCAGAGAAATCTAAGTGAGAAGGGTGGCTTACCCTTTCCTGTGTTCTCAGAGAGGAGAAGGTTTCAGAAATGCTGAATGTCTGAGCTCTGAGTCTGAGACAAGACTTTGGAGCTTGTCTCTCTGCCATGGAGTATAAAATACGATCTGTTGAAGAAATTCTCAATCTGTTGCCGGCCATAGCCACATTTGCAGAAGCCATTATCATCTTCTTGTTATTAATTCTCCTCCTCTGAGATTGGAGTAGCTTTACCTGTATGGCTTCTCCAGGCCATTTATAGGTTTATACTCTCAGATGAGCATGTGCTTCACGATTATTATAAAATATACGACCAAGCTAACAACAGTTTGATCCTGCAAATAGAAGCAAACTGTGGCGTCTGTCATTGGGAAAAAAAGAAGAGGAAAAGTCATGGCATCTAGAATTTCTATCAAGATTTTATGCCAAATGTGAGGACAGAATTTAGTTTAATTTTGATGGATTACTTGTAAATCAAGTCGATCTGTAAAATAAATCTTTTTAATGTATAGATGGAATTCCGTTTGATCATGATCGATACAATTGAGAGTAGAATTTTGGTCCCATCTTAATTAAATTTGGTTGAGTGTGGATAGTTTAAATGTTAAAACATGTGTTTTTGTTGGTATTGTTTTGAATGTATTAAAGTGATGATTAAATTTGTATAAATTATTTTTTTTTCAAAAAATATTGTTTTAACTTTTTATGATTAAATTAAGTTAAATTATGAAAATAATTTTTTGTTTATACTCACTCAAAATTTTTTGACAGCAAATTAAAAAAGTGTCTGATAATCTATGTAATTAAAAATTACTCTTTTTTGCATTTTACTTTAGAATAATTTTGATTAAAGATAAAAAATAGCTTTGATTAAACTAGATTAAAATTGCTTTAAAATATAGCAACTTTAACTGAAATATTCTTGGATGCATTATTTTAAGTTAAAAATTTATTTTAAAATTAATAAATTTTTATCAAAGTTGTTTTCAAATGAAATATAAAAAGTATATATATCCTTTAGATTCCTCTAGATAACTAATAAAGTAATCATCAACTGTATATTTGAGAATCTAACTTTTTTTTTTCATGCAGATTATAAATTCATAATTACTTGTGACAATTTTAAATATGCAATAAATTACTCATCATATTCCTAACCATATCTATTAATGAATGGTTAGCCTTTTTAGTACATTATTTTAATGAAGTGTGCATGATATAATATATTATTCGTATGTCATGTTTCCAATAAGTTTTAGATACTGTGAGAGGTAAATTTATATAAAAAATTTTATTTTCTCTCTCCTTTCTTTATGTTCTATTTCTATTAAATCTTCTCGATTAAATTTACTCTAAAATTCTTTCCGTATTAATTAAGTTGTGTCGTCGTCAATTACTTTAATTCGAAATTGATTACATATTCGGAAAGCCTCCGACGACACTATCTAAACTTGGTAGTTTGGTACTAAAATTTTCATTTTTATTTTTATTTTTGGTAATATACTAATATTAGTTTTGTGTATTCTATTTATTGCTTTAATTATTGTATTTTTGTTATTGAAAATTCTCTATAATATATAAATAAGAACTTCCCAAATAAGTCTTGAATTTTTATATAAATTAAAATATTTTTTCCAAAATTACAACCAAAACTACAAATATTAAAATTTGAAAGAGAAATAAGATTTCTGAAAATTGAAGGTACATAAGTTTATAATAGATCTAAGAGCAGTAGCACCAAAATCAAGTCACCAAGTATTACAAGGAACATCAATTAAGCTTGATTCAAAACAAACATAGTTTTTGATATTCCTTTCTTTTCCAACCAAGTTCATTGTGTAAGTAGATGTGAAATGTCTTGCTAGTTTGCTGACTTTCTTCATGCAAAGTAATCACTTTGCTGGGACAAGCTCTTTCAGTAATTTATTGTGCAAAAGGTGATTCATTCGCCCTCAGCGCCCTCGTCAATCGGTTCTACAGTCAACACGAAGGAGATAAATCACGAGGAACACTTTGTGCCCAACCAAAGGCTAGCGCAGCAGGAGGGCAAGATCGATCATGAAAAACACTTAGTGTGAGTGTTATCACATTTTGACATACGTAACACATGCGTGAATTTAATGGTTGTAGTTAGCATTCAATCACTCTTAGTCGCATATAAACAATTAGATTAGATTTTAGATTCATGTCAAATTAATATCCTTATACTTATTCCCCCTTTGATTTTGAACCTTATAAAATCATTAACACTTGTATATGTCCCAGACTACAGGATAATAACATAGTGCTCGTGTAATCTCTTAAGTATTTATAACTCAATTTTATATACCGTAGGGTATTTTAATTCCTCTAGCGAACTGAAAATTTTAAAATGTTAATTTAGACACTAAAAGGATACACTTATATATATTTATATATCAATTTTTAATAATTAAATATGAACGATCTAATATTTATATGTCAAATAATTCGGCTCTAATAAAAAATTAGTTATAGATAATATAATTTCAAGAAAGAATTTTTTTAGCCCTCAGATATGATGCAATGGCAGGACGGTTAGGACATATTACAGACAAACATAGCTAGTTCAATCCTCAAGTAGAATATATTCGATGTTGAATATCAAAAAATTTATATTGGACGATCTCAAATTGTTAGACTCGAGAGTTTACCTTTGCAGGCATAGTATAACTTCAACATTGGATAATTTTATAGAAATGACACAACTATAAAAGGTTAAGCTACATCGTTAGACCATGA
>JBAMHZ010000060.1:3502579-3515111 GCA_037177395.1 Alpinia galanga | reverse complement strand
AAAAAATAGCATATATCATGTCTAAGAAATAATATAAAAAAAATCAAATCTCAAATAAATTTCTATTTGCCGATTTATTGGTAAAATAAAATTCAACTAAAAAATAAAAAAAATAAATTATTTATTTATTTTACCTTGGGAGATCCAACTTGCGATGAAGGTTAGTTGCACCGCATCCTCATCGCCGGGATGGCTTCTTCTTTCGACGTCGTCCAAGCCGCAGCTCTCCCTGCTCCTTAAGCCAGATCTTGCTCCCCGGCGATCGCCGCCTTTCGTGATCGAAACGCTGATGCGTAATCGAGGTTTCTTTTTCTTTAAAATCCTCTTCCAATTGAGGGGAGTAGCGCTGCCGCTGCATCCGTTCCAGCCGCGTGCCTCCTGTGCAGCTGCCTGAGGCTCGCTTTGGCCCTCGGATCGATCACGGAATGATCCGTGGAGGATGCTGCAGACGACTGGATCCGGCGCCCACTTGGTCTCCTCCGCATGTTGCTAACGCGGGTCACTTGTCATTACGCTGCAGACGATTGTTTTTTTCTCTCTCTCTAGGTTTTGGACTTCGGATCCTCAATCTTATCCCCCCTCGCCTTCCTGCAGCTCGATGCCATGATCCAGTCAACTGGAGGCCTTCTCTTTGAGAGGTAATTCCAGGTTCCACACAATTTCACCAAATATGCTCTTACAATCATCTGCCTGATGTTTATGCTTCAAACTTCTCCTAATTCTAGGTCCTTGAAAGTCGATACTTATTTCATTCTCAGTTGAGTTTTTTCCTGCATTTCTTCGCCTTTTTTGAAATTTTTGTGTGTTGCTTTTATTAATATCATACCATAAACTGTTGTCATCTTCAGGCTTCTCTGAACTATCATCATTTTGATCTGATTCTTCTTTCAGTATGCCATTGATTGTTTCCAAGATAGCCAAAATGATGGATGCAGGCATGTCCTCTTTCTTGTTTGGAATTTAACCCACTCTTTATCCACTTGAAATGTATGAAGTTGATCATACATCATGCTCCAAAATAGCTAAAATTGTTCATTTATTCGAAACCTTGATATCAAAGAGAAGGAACTAACCCAATAGTACAGTGTCCCTTTTTGTGGGCATTCGTGAAAGCTTGTTCTTACATAATCAATTCCATGTTTTAATCTCTCTATAAATGATTAGATGAATAGATTGTAAAGTTCTAATCTTCTTTGTTTCTCTTCTACTTGACCTTCAGAAACTAAGAATTGACAATTTCCTCAAGGGTGGAGCACTAAAACTTGAAGAAATCCACAAAGTTTCTCTTGTCCCTCTTGTGTTTCTTATTTTCTATGAGGTATCTGGTGGCCCCTTTGGGATAGAAGATAGTGTTCAGGCTGCTGGCTAACCTTGGCTTTCTAGTCTTTCCCTTCATATGGAGCATTCCTGAAGCACTGATCACTCCCGAGATGGGCACCATGTTCCCAGAAAATGAATTATGGCATAGATCTCTTAATTGAATGCGGACCAACCTGTACTACCTGGAGAACTAACCA
Organism: Alpinia galanga; assembly: GCA_037177395.1. NCBI lineage: Eukaryota > Viridiplantae > Streptophyta > Magnoliopsida > Zingiberales > Zingiberaceae > Alpinia > Alpinia galanga. The sequence goes on along the minus strand of JBAMHZ010000060.1, from coordinate 3,513,594 downwards.
ACCAAGCTGCTAAGCTCGGTGACTGTATACTCGCTAATCAATTCACAAAGCCAAACTTACCCATGAAACTTGATGTGAATAAAATGGTTATAAGTGTCTAAGAATACAACTGACATCAGTAACCGACCCTTTCTTTTCTTACTTTGCCTTCCAGTATATCACCTGCAGCCATAGCCTCCTTCACTGCCCAGTGATGGCTTCGACTCTTAACATGGGCTACCCATCTCAGCCTCCGCCATCTTCCCAAGTCCTGCTCTGCCAAATCAACACAATTCACTGTGACTGCTTGCTTCACATCCTTCCAATGGCCTAGAAACCTACCTTTAGCCAATCACTGGTACCGTTTACTGGCAGAAGCACTCAAGCATTCGGCAACCATCACATCTCGTCGGACGAGAATTAAAAACTTAAATTATTTTTGTCAAATTTATAATCACTTTCTGCAATGGCTCGGATATTAGCATGTTAATATTTTTGGGTGGTCAAGCATGGTTTAGATTTTGCTTCTTGTTGTTGTAGCTGCTTATTAGTTAGATAAATGTTTGACTAGCACTAACAACAATTCTCATCAGTAATTCTACATTAATCTCAAAACTTCGCCAAATTGCAAAATGGCGTGCAAAACAAATTTCAAATTGAACAAAGAACAAACTTTTGCTAAAGCATTTAATCATGCAATTCAAGTTATTATTTTTATTATAATCTTTTTGGTACTTTACATTGTTATGTTTTTACCTTTTACCTAATTATCATATATTTTCCTACAAACTCCTGCAGAAACCCAATGTGAGGTTCAATTGTTCAACATGCTATCCAAGTTCTAGTTAACTATCACTTAATTTATCGACCCAGGAAACATATCAAGAAAATAGCACAGAATCTATAGACCCTTGGCAAATATAAGCCCAACATTGGATCATAAGCATGGGCATGTGATACATGAATTACATTTTGATGTTCGAATTTGTTTTTATTTGAAAGCATCTAGTACAGAAGATGAGGATGAACACGATAAAAAAATAAGGGATTACACTTATTGAGGGAGAGCTCCGAAAGACGCATTTAAAATTATACAACCATATACTTAGACAATCATTAAATGTCTCAGTAGAATTGGTTAGCAACAATAAAACAGAATAAAATTTATTTAAATATTGATGATAATATAGTATATGATCAATCCCAATGACATAGGAGGATCCATATAGCTGACTTTACTTAGTGGAATAATGGCTTGGTTATTGTTGTTGTAGTACAAAAGACCTATTAAGTGATTATCTCCAGTACACGGATTATTCATCTACTCATGTACTAGTATTGGACCAAACATATTGACACCACCACATCATATTAGATCCAGAATTAATGAGACCCAAACAACTAGATTGATATGTGTTGGGTACTCTGATCAAGTTTGAGTAAGAAAAGTGAGTATTCAATTGGTATTGATTCTACGTTTGGTAGTTGAAGCCATTGAAGAGGAATATATGTAACTTGGGTCATTCAATTAAGCAATGTGTCATGATTTGCAGACCAGTAATGTGTGTTTCTTAATAACTTTCTTGTGATGAGGAACTTGTAGGCTGTGTTTGATTCCTAAACATTAGGACTGGATCTGTTCTTCCCATTTTCTTTTTTGTAGAAAAAAATTAAACATTTCCATCAAGACAAATGGCCACAAAACACACATAGAGGTCTAAGGTACAAGACTCTTTTAGGATGCTAGTGGAGGACGAGTAAATTCTCAATTATGAGCAACATCAAAGTGAAGCATTTACCATATCTCGCTAACATAGTGGAAAGAAAGAAAAATGACATGGAATTAGTAGGAAATCTACTACCTAGCAATGGAGGTACGAAGACGCATCTAGTGGTGGGGATTTGCACGGTAAGAAGAAGTGGAGGGGGTGGCGGTGGCGGAGGGTGCCGGAGGGCCGCGGCGCTGGGAGAGCTCGCGGACGACGGTGGCTAGGGCTTCGGGGTTGACGCCGCGATCGCAAAGGGCGATGAGGAGGGAGAGGGTGTGGCGATCGAGGCCTGTCTCCAGAATATTCGACATCTGGAAGGCCAGTTCGAGCGTCTCCTTCGCGTTCCTCGCCGCCTCCGCCGACTCCATAGCAAGCAAGCAGGCGCCTCGCAGTCGTCAACTCGCTCAAATAACCTTTCCTCTTCTTCTGTTCCGCCAAGGAAATTTTATTTCGCCTCCTAAAGTTCGCCAATTTTCATTGAACCCTCCACAGTTCTAAAATTCTTGAAATATCCTTTAAAATTTTCAAATTCATGACGTACCTCACCTCTAATAAAATTACATAATTTTATTAATAATCAAAATACCTATAAATCCATTAGAAAACAAAACTTTTTGATAATATTAAACCTGTCACATGTGTTTTTTATTTTAAATGAAAATAATATAATATTTTTATTTCTGAAGAAGGCAACCAAAATTAACCAAACAAGACATTTTATTGTCATTTTATTTATTTTTTTAAAAATAAATTAATTAAAATATAAGCTGTAAAAGTGATTTTGAATAGAAAAATAATAATAAGATGAGACACAGACAGAATTTCTTCTTAAATATCCATATTTTTTTAGACAAAAAAGAGACCCAAAAATAAGGAAAATTATGATTAATTGGCAAAAGTACTGTAGAACTAGCAACTCGTCATATCATAAAGTCGAAATAATCTTCCTGTGTTTTTCTTCTCAAAATTTTCAAATATTTTCTTTTCTTTTACCCTTTTTTGAACCATTACTACCTTGTTTTGAGCTCAAACATCAACCCTTTGCATCAATCTTTCATGGATATACATTCTTGTGAATCTTGATAAAAATTAAAAAAAAAAAAAATCTCCAACTGTTTTGCATCTCTCACCATATGGAAAGCAAAACTTTCCCATCTATACCAAACTTACTCCATCCAATTGTTTCGCTCTCCATGTTGATCTGATCTGACCTAACACAAGTCCATATTAGTGGCATTTGCTCGCATAACTAATAAATGCACGACTTTAGATAATTCAATAGAGATGCACTGGAATCCTCACAGGAAAGTTAAGCAAAACAGTGAAAAATGAGTTTAGAACCAATATTTGGATTACAAACCACAGCATCTCATCTTTCTGACAATAACTTGAGCTTCGGACTCACGACTCACTTTAGCAAACTGCTAACTTGTTGACTATCCATCGAAAGGAATAGCCTAGATAGAAAGGTTATGGAAATTGATAGTTTCTAAATATAGAAACAGCATATATTAAACAATGGATTTATTCATGAATTCATCTATAAGGTTTATTCAAGGTTCATAGCATATTAGATGTCTGAAAGATTGGATCCTACAGAACTGAGGTTTGTGCAAAAGGGAATTCTTATTACTTATGGGTTGGTGTTTTAGCATGGAACTAAAATTTTGACAATTTGTTCACAGTTGAGAAGAAGTGCACAGAGAAACACTGGTCCACCTCAACAACAACAACAATAATTGACTCTAAAATATCGATAACACTAGATAGAAACATTAGTTCATGTTAATCAATCTAAGAAATTTATATCAATAACATTGCCAACTGACTCTAAAATATCATCTTGTTAACCTAAGCAGACCAAAATACAATATATGACCCCAAGCAATTAGAAATACATGTGATATGTAGATATTTTATGTAAGATTTCACGTACTTATTTGGCTGAAATCAATCTGATCACCATATTGACATGGACATGATCAGGGCATTAATCAACTAGGAATTCCTTTAGTGCATAGCATAACCGTGGGAGGTTTTGGTTAAAGCAACCTGGTGAGTTGAATTATAAAATATGCAAAGCCATCCCTTCTTCATATGCTTCTTAAGACAGTTCTCCCTTAGAGCCTCATGCAACAATTAGCAGACTTTTTGCATCATCTATCAAACTGTACCATTAAGTAAAGCATGTAACATTTACCTGCATTAAGTTCATCTAGACAAGAAAATACCAACATATTATTTTTTAAAAAAAAAACTTTTTAGCATACTGATATATAATAATACATTTCTCTTACAACGAGCATAAATTCATTAACCGACATGCACGAGCCAAGAACCTGGAACCGATCTAATTACGTCTTCCAGTTGTTCCCATCACTCTTCGCGATTAACTAGCAAACTCATCTCATTTAAACAAAGTATAACTCAATCATAATATCTGTGAACTATCTTGATCTATAACAACTGCTACAGGTATAATGAAAGGTCACACCCTTTCAAGAAGGAGAAAGTTCTACCATTGAACCTTAGTTATTCTTACTTTGTTTACTTCGTCTAATGTGGCAATGACCGACGGAGTGACTACCTAGGAACCCCACACAAGCAATATCTCCTTGCTTGCCTAAGTCTACAAGCAGCTTCCACATCAAATGACTAGACTTCATCGAATGGTATGGATGAAAATTGAATCAAGGTGTTCAAAGAACATCTCTGCTATCTTTTGTTAGTCTATTTATAGTTACACACGAAAGCTCAAATTGCCTCCAAATGTAAGTCAAGTAACTAAAAAAAATTGATCTTCCATCAAACAGAATCATTGATCTCATAAATAATGCAGAAATTATAAAGTGGTTACAGATATTCAAGCTTGACATATTGTCCTGTATCACCAATTTGGAGAACAAAGGGACCATAAACCTAGATGAATCACATGAATCTTTATTCAACACTAAAAACAAAGAAACTTCTGACGTACGCAAATATTAGTTTGATAAATCTAAAGGAAGAAGGCATGGAGATATTCGCAGCAACTGAGAGGACATCGATACAGCAATCAGTCAGGGGGTAGAGCCAATTATCTGAAACAACTTGCATAATACAGGAAAATGATACCACGTTTGGATGGAAACAAAATCAACGATGTAATGTAATTGAAGAAAAGTAAGAAATCGAAACATAACATCGCAATGCTGTACATCAATGTTTCAAGCGGAATCACATAATAACCTCAAATCACACGGATCGACGAATAGGAGAAATTTCATTCTAGTTTATTGATGAAGCGTGAACAAACCGCGGGTAGGATGGAAATCCGCTATGCAAGGGGCTCGTAGTAATATCTCCGATAGGGTTCGTGTTCAACGGCAACGAGAACGTAGATAGCGTAGATGATGCCCGGAACGTACCCCAGAATTGTCAGCAGCAAGCAGATGCAGAACTCCATCTTCAGATTTGGAAAATAAAAAGAAAAAAAAAAACATTACAAAAACAGAAATCAACGTCGGAAAAAGAACCAGAAGAGGCGAAATAGATGAGGATGGTAATCAGTACGCTGCAGCAGCCGTAGTGGAGGAATACGCCGAGGGGCGGGAGGATGATCGAGAGGATGATCTCGAGGAAAAAGCAGCATCGATCAGAAGCCATTTCGCCGGATCTCCCCTCGCTTCTCTAATTCTCTGCCTTTTTTTTCCTTTTTCTTTCGCCCTTTTTCTTTTCTCGATATTATTGGTCAAAGCCTAAAAAGCCCATTTTCAAAATTATTTTTCTTTTTAATTTAATTTAATTTAATTTAATTAAAAAAGATTATTCATAGAACATTTTTATATTCCATTTTTTATTATCAATTTGATTAAATTTACTTAAATGTAATCAAAATTGTTTGGAAAGGATAAAAAACACTTTTAAATTATTGTAACAATCTATTATAAGGCTATAAAATAGTTTTAAAGGGTTTTAATCATTTTAAAATAATTTAAAATTTATCCGGCAAGGCCCTTTTGATGCCTGAATTAAATCCACGTTGTGAATCAAAAATAGTAATAAAAAAAGCGTCCTCTTTTATTATCTTTAACTTTCTATTTATAGAAATATATCTAAAATTTTAACAGATTATTAGGTGCAAATCATTTATTACAAAAAATTATCGAAACCACAGATCCATGGAAGCTTCCCTACCGAACATTTCTAAACGCTACTCCTAACGCTACAGAGATTAGTCACTGGATTAATTACTGTTCTTCCAAATAGAAAACGACAAGAGGGGAGAAAACAGATAGACATTGCCAGAGTGACGTTTTCTTTCTCTGTCACCTTCCTCTTTTGCAACGTTCTTCTTTAGCTAGGGAGGGGCCTCAAAGCGCATCATGATGTTCAGCTCCAGCTACTTCTTTATATTCTCTTCTTTGGCCTGTTCTCTCCCATGGCCTCGTTTCTTCTAGGGGTCCCTTTGTATCGTGGCTTGCTAGGGTTGGGAGCTGCCTCCTGTACCATTACTAGATTTTCCACCGCCACCTCTCCTTCCTGATTGCCCCAGTCCTGTGATAGACGTTGTTGGTAGAGCTTTAAGGCCACGACCAGCATGAACACTGCTGCCCATGCAGATGCATTCATAAATAGAGATATACATGATGGTGAACGGTGTTCATGGAGGAGGATTAGTTGGTCGTTACCAGCCCAGATGCGTGCCGCAGTGGAGGAGATGTTCCAGATGAGGGTGAAAATGGCGGCTGTGACTGCCTTCTTGTGGGTGCATGATTCCCACCCATCTCTGAACCTCGCCACCAAGAATTTTCCTAAACTCAATCAAGTTTCATGATTTAATTAACAGACGCTTCGATTGTGAAACAGAGGACTGATAGCAGTTCATAAATTGGTTATAATTGAGAAAGACTTACCTTGGTGCCACAAGCACAACCATAATTATTGATAAATTATAAACCAATTATTTTCTCTTTATTTTTTGGTCACCTTCTTTCTATATTTCTCTGTCTCAACAAAAGGATTCTTTAATATTCAAATCTAGCAACTGAAGTATCAAAGTTCAATATGAATCAGCCACCCCAAAGAAACACAAATGAAACATTAGAAATGTGTGTTTCAGAAGCATTCAAGGTTTCACTCAAAGGAGGGGCATTTAGGCCTCACCCAACTCTGAAGTCAATTTCCTTGTGAAACCGGTTGGCTTCTACCTTGTGTCAATGTTACAGCTAAGATGCTTCCTGGTTACTTCATTTTACCTCAGTGCACGTGAAGAAGGATAAAGGAGCAACTTTAAACCTATTTCAGGAATTCATTGAACGCAGAGGAAAAAAAAAAGACTGACTGACACAAGGAGGTGCTATTCTAGCATAAACATCGGCAAAATTAAAGAGTGTCCCAGTTCACCTACCAAATTTCAACAGCTGAGTGGAATAAGAAGTGCAGATTTTTGGAACAGTGAAAACCCCAAAGAAAACTGCATAGGGATGTGAAGCTTAAGTCAGTCAATCACATTTCATGGTGAACAGGATTTTTGTGACTATTCTATCCAAAGATAGAACTTACTCAGTTTTGAAAGGGTCCAAATGGTGATGGAGCTGCCACACTTGGCCGTGGCAAACAACAGCACAGCCATCTGTTACAATCAAACAAATTCATCAATCTTAGAAGAATAGTAAAAGTTAAACCAAGAAAGAGAGAAAAAAAATTAAAAAAAATGCAACTTTTGCCTTCATGGTAGTGGCAGGGTCTCCAGAGAAGAGAGCTCTCATCTTAAGCAATACTTCATTTAGGTAAGGAAGAAGCAGCCTTAGGATCCAAATGGCCTCCTCTTCCCCCACCATGTACCTCTCGTCCCTTTCATCATACTCCAGCTCTCCTCTGTCACACAGTGAAAATTGTGACCAAAACAAAGAAGGGAAGTGGTAATTCATGGCAAGTCAGACAGACATTGGGAATTACCTGCGCAAGATGGACTTGCAGAAGAAAATTATTGCAAGATAGATGAGGCCAAGATAAGAAGTTGCTGAAATCAAGCTGCATGATGAAGAACTTGAACACAAATTAGCCACATGAATCTCTTAGAACTTGTGATTAGAGTCTATTTTGGCTTCCCACCTGAAATTTAGATCCCTGGCGTAGGAAGATGATACCAGAATGAATGTTCCAAGACCAAAAACTAAAGCTGTTTTGGGTACATCTCTCCACATAAGCAAATCCACTGGGCAACCGAGTGTATTAGAACAAATTGTTGCAAGAAGAACAGAGATTTGCAGAAAGGTAGCAGTTTGATTCACTGACCAATGCTCTGCAACCTGTTGTAGTTGTTTTTAGGGGTTGCTTCATGCATTTCTCTGGCCCCATCCACTGAAGAGAAACAGGTGAAATAGTTTTAGGCGTCGAACCTTTACAAGAAGAAAGATAACCAGAGTGAAGAATGGACTGCTTACAAGAAGGCGTATGAACAGGATCTGGATTGATTGTGGTGCGATTCATCTTCTTTCTTGCATCTAGTGATGATGGAAGCGCAGTTAGGCTGAATCATGTTTGCTTTCTACATTTGGTTTGAGGAATTGATGAAAAGGAAGAACTTACAAGGATTTGTCTCGACGGGATCTGAATCAATTGCCCTGTGATTCATCATCTTCTTTTCAGCATCCAGGGATGGAAGAATCAGAGCACGATTCAACTTTTTCCCTAGTTTGGGAGCAGGTGGATCGGCGGGATCTGGATCGCTCGCCAACTTATTCAATTGCTTCCTCTGCTCCGCATCTGGCAGTGGCACAAGACAATCGTGATTCTTATCCATCGCCGGCGAGGGCACCGGGATCTCGTGTACACGATTAATTGCCTTCTCCTCCTCCTCCTCCACGCTGTTCCCCTTCTCCTCTGGCAGATCCATCTCCTTATCATCAAAGCTCTTCCTCCCATCATCCTCGATCCCGATATCCACTGACGACCCATCACCGTCGCTCGCGCCCTCTCCAATCGCCAGCACCTTCGCCTCCCTCGACTTGCGCAGCTGAATGGGACTTCTTCCCTCGACCTGCGGGGCCGTCCAGCTCCTCCTCTTCCTCGCCGACGCGATGCTGTCGCTCTGGTTCCGCCGCAGCCTCCGGTAGACCCGCATTCCCTCTTCGTCGCCGTCGCCGTCGCCGCCGTCGGCGTTGAAGACCTTGACGCCGCCGTTGACGGCGTCGACCCTCATCCTGGCCTCCCATACGGAACCGGAGACGACGCCGGTCCTCCCCAAGGTTCTTCTTCTGGTGGCGCCCTGCATAGCGGCCACTGCTGCTGTGCAATGTTCGGTTTACTTGTGAAGCAAGAAAAGCAAAGCAATCGCTGCAGAAGGCATGGACCGTCGAAGAATCTGTTCCTTTCTCCTTCCTCGTCTACTTCCTGCGAGTAATTCAGTGGAAAAGAGAAGCTAAGAGTGGACCAGAAAGGGAGTTTGGCTTCGGAGGAGGAAGAAGGTGAAGACTGAGAGCCGAGAAGGAGATTGTTACTGGTAATTTTAGTAATAATAAATAAATTTATAATTCTTTAATTAGTTGACGTTGACTGTTTTTCGACTATATTTTCATTTAAATTTATATATTTTTTATTATTTGGGTTTCAAAGTGATACAAATAGTGTTGATTCTAATTTAAAATTTTAATTTTAATTTTAAATAATATATATACATATATAGTATGATTTATTTATATTTGGCTAAAAGGACGTCAAGAATAGTCATTTTCTTTTTTTTAAAAAAAATTACTCTAATATTTTTATTTGACATACTTTATTTGTCATAATGTATTAAAATAAATCCGTTTAATATTTTTTAATTCGACTTATTAAAATTCACACAGAGAATATTTTTATATCAAAATAATCTTTATTAATTTATTCAAATCATTGAAATCATTCATCAAAATTACTATAACAATTATAGCTATGATTGCTATACTTTTATAATAGCTAATATAAAGTCGTTATAATAATTTTAAAATTATTTTAATCAAATTAAAATGATTTTGATTACTCTGTATAACTTTAATTTAATTTTAAGATCGATTTAGTTTTAATAAAAAAAATTTATCGATCATGAAGATAAATTAAAAAATACTCATAATAAATTATAAATACATTGAATCTGACGTGTTTGAACCATAGCTCACAATTAATAATCATTGCACTTTCTCGATTAACGCATATTATTGTAATGTCCCAATTATTATTTTGCGATGCTTTTTTTTAATCATTAAGCCACTAAATAATTTGTCACTGTCCTAGCCATGTAATTTAAGTTGCTGGGCAAGACATTGCCACGCAAAAAGGTTTGCGAGAATAAAGTGAATGGACAAAGAAAAAGTGTTCACTAATTTTAAACTTATTAATGGTGCTGTTTCTACTTTCTTTTTTTTTTTTTTAAATATATATAATCATGCGCCTTTTTATGCCCTATTTATTGGGACGATAAAAATAAAAATTATCCTGAGAGTTGAGATATCTTTATAAAACTGCCTATCAAAGTTTTTATTCTCGCTCGATCATGAACAACAAATTGATGATGCAATCGAAAGAATCCTCCTAGCTTAGTTTGTGAATTGTAGTCCCTAAGGAAAGGATATCGTTGCTGGCTGAATGACCTAAGGGAGGAGAATGAGGTTGGTCACGTGTATTGAGGTTGAATTCAGGAGGAATAGGGGGCCTTTCCACGATCTGAGCATCTAAAAGAAAATTAGAGGGAATGACGGGAGACACCGGAGGTACTCCGGTGGGACTACTCCGATGCTCAAGTCAGAAGTAGGAAAAAGATGCAGTAAGGAAGTGAAAGAAGAAGAATCAGACCCTTCATTCTGATGACCTTGAGTCCCTGTGTATAAGGGTATTCTGATAGCAGGATGTTCTGACGGCGGTATATTCTAACAGCAGCATACTCTGACAGCAATCAGGGGTAAAGAACGTCATGGCTCCATTAATGCACCGCTTGTGGGGGATATTTCTCCATAAATGCTAAGGACAGTAAACCGCAGGAACCTCATACCTCGTCACCATTAGTAGAGTAGGGAGGACAATGATCTCTTATTGTCAGATCGTACGTTCTGAAACGAAACACAGACTGAAATATATATATATATATATATAAAATGTTCTTCCAGAATAGTCTAGTTAAACAAGATTTCTTCTGCCGAGACATAGATAAGAGTCTTTTACCAAGACATAAGAGATGATCTCCCACCAAGACATAAAACTCTCATGTCGAGACATAGATAAGGATTTCCCATTGAGACATAAGTGATG
>JBAMHZ010000060.1:3488043-3502479 GCA_037177395.1 Alpinia galanga | reverse complement strand
GGTGGCATCCAACGGCGACCAGCAGCATCCAGCAACCAACGGCAGCCAGCGACGGCAGCCAATGACGTCCAACAGCGACAGCGACAGGTGGTGTCCAGCGATAGTCGACCGATAGTGGTGGCGGCGATGGTGGGAGGCAGTGAGCGGTGGCAAGAATAATCGATCGATTAGAATTTTAATTATATTAATAATTTATGTGGGATCAGATTGATATTTATTAAATTAATAAAAGTATTTTTATCTCAAAGGGTAAAAATTAAATGATAATTTTAGGAAAAAAATTTCATAACCCCAGAAATCAACTAAAATCAAGCTTGAGATTTTCTAATTTCTCCATCCATAATTCTTTTACTGACGTGACATAACTTTTCTACTGATGTAACATGATCTGTCAGACATCCTTTATTACTTAGTAATTATTTAAATCTTGAACTAAATAAAAATTTTTATTGATAATCTTAAATAAATAACTAAAGTTATTAATAATCACCCCAAATCAAAGCATCTTTAAAGATTAAAAAAAAAACACTTTGACCAATTTAATGCGATTAATGTGGAAGGGGAAGGGAATCCAGTTTGAAACTGATGTCGATTTTGAGAAATATTCTTTATTTCAGATCCTGTACGATACGACTTGATGTTAAATAAAGAAAGAATCTTCATTCCATTCATATTAATTCTTTTTTTTCCTTCTTTTTCATTCATTCTTCTTTCTATTGTCCTTTGTACTGAACAGATCCTAAGACTGAAGGTATCATTGCTATATCAATTGTCAATAAAAATGACAGAAAATATTTAAAAAGTAATAAGCCATTAATAATTATAGATGTTACAGGGAAAGCACTGTACTGTTGCTCAGCTACTTGGGCTTCATAATCCAGAGATTCTCCATTCTAAAACAAAAACCAGTCTTCTTTTATAATTAATCTTTACAAGATGCGAGCAGAGAGATACTGTACGCTTTGCTTCCTTTTCCTTCCAACCCATAGATAACTTAATACAGTATTACAAAATATTCAAAGACAAAATAAGATGATATGTATAATGAGATTAGCAATGCCGATTACCAAGGTTCCTACATTAACACAAGGTCATGTGTATCAACTCCTATCATTGAGATGGGGTCAACTTACTATGCTCAGAGTCGTGTTTTATCGTCGAGTCGCCACCCATCAATTCGTGAAAGGCTTCCACTTTCACTGGTTGTGTTCGCATGCCATATGGATTCCTGCATCATGAGACAAATATCGGAATGTTAGGTTGAAGTCTAAGTACGAAGAATGATTCGATAGATACGAAGAACATGGATCATCAGGGTTGTACTGGGTTTGCAGTTGAGGAAGTTGGACATTTGAGATTTGTTTGAACTGCTGGCTTTGTTGAGCATGCTGATTCGACATACTCATTTGCTGTCGCAGCTGTAAATGTTGCAACTGTTGTTTATTGAGTGGATTGAACATGCTCCCTGCTTGAGACTCCATTACATTTTCCACCTTGACGTCCACCATGGGCTGATCTTTGTCCATCATGACTACAGAGCCACGAGGAGCGGACATTTGACGTCGTAACAATTGTTGCTGGTGCTGTTGAAATGCCAAGTTCTGTGGGTTAAGCATTTGCATTTGTTGCATCCGATGCATCTGTTGCATTTGTCTCTGCAACTGTTAGACGACTAATTAGTTATCTGCTGCACCAGACTGCATTCCAAAGATGGGCTAAACAAGAAATAGGTAATCAGTTCTTTTTTACTAAGAGTTATCTGGAGTAGGAAGTGTACTGGTAGCTGACTCATCACTGTAACTACTTTGCCTCTAATGAAATAACTTACGGGTTGTTATAGATAAGCTAAGATATTAAAAAAAAAAACAGCCCGATGGAAACTCCTATCATGTGGGATTCCGAGAAAGAGTTTATTGTACGTAACTTTATTCTGTTTTGCAAGAGACTGTTTTTAGCTTAGCACAACCATCTAAATTAAAAGATTCTGTATAAGCCATGTGTAGCACGACCATCTAGTCCATCTAGTCGGGAAAATATCTTTCTAGCATTTCAGATGTACACGTCTGAAAATACTTGAGGGTAGTACACTCTAAATTTTAGCATAAATTCAGTTCATGTTATTACCCTTGTAAAAAAAATATGGAACATTTAGTGTGTTTATACATATCCAAAACAATTGATCTTTGTGTTAGCTACTGTAGGTTTAAGTTTAGCATGCATATATACTATCAAATTCTCTAAACTTTTTACAGCAAAAGATGAAGCCATCACCTTAGCAGCCCCTCCAGGACAGCCCTACACACTCTAAAAGAGGGTAACTCACGGAGGCTTTCACCTAACACAGCGATCTTTTGCATGGGAGAGGTCAAACACCCAGCGAAGCATTTTCACACCCGCTGGAAAAGTTTACCATTAGCAAAAGCCATTTATTAACACTCATCATTATTCGTCAAGACTTGTAACACCCAACTATTTGAGATGGGTCACATGAATCTTATCCCTCCATTGAACTCTATGCAAGGCTATATGAGTCAAATTATTTAAACAATCAAGTAAATTACTTTTTATAATATTAACTAATTTCTTTGATTCCTTATCCTTCAATTTTGATCAATTCAACTCAACTATAAATCTATTTACTACCTTTGAACATGTCCCTAGAATTATTCAAATCAATTAAATTATTTTTGTTAAATCAACTTACTACCTTTGAACAAGCCCCTCAAATTATTCAAATCACTTTTTATTGCATCAGCTAGAGTTTTTGTTGACAAGCCTCTACCCTTGCACCTTCAATTCTAATCAATTCAACTTCTCTATTGCCTTTAATCATGTCCTCACTGCTTCAACTTATTTCCCTTATTTTTTTAGAGTTGCACCTAATTGCTCATAGATGCTAATATTCTTATCTTTCATAATATCCACACACATCATTTACCTTTCTCATCTTTATTAGGTTCATTCCTTTTTAAACAATGTTTTCTAATTGCTAAACACTTTAAGCCACAAAGTATGATAGGTCATGTCATAGATTTTAACTTTTCATTTTAACCTAAGAGCCTCACAAACGATCGCATGAAACTTCAGAAAAACCTATTTCAACTAAGTTTTTGTTCTACCATTTATCATATCTTAATCAATCTCTTTCTTTCTGTTGGACAGTAGATCCAAAGTACCTAAAGTTCTTGCTTCAAGAAATACTTAAATCTTTAACTTTTGAAAATATAGAATATTTGGAATTAATTAGATTTTGTTAATCTTTAAAATCTTAATAATTGTAATTCTTAATAAAAAATTAGAGTTACTTGATGGACAGTAATGACAACGCTTATGTAGATACATGATAATTCATGACACTGCAAGTTGAAGTGTCAGTGAACTATCAGCATAAACTTCAAGATTTCAATTCGCATTAACCCTAGCAAATAAATATAAAACCAACTTGAGCTTCATGAAGAGAAGGTATCATAAAAATTTAGGGTAGAACAAATCATAGTCTCAACTACTTAGCAGTGGCTAGTATTTGGGATAGTATGTATACAAAATTAGTTGTATCTATAAACAACTAAGACTTGTAGGAGTTATGAACCACATGGTGACTGTACATTACCTGTGTAAGTCTGAAAATGTAGAAAAATATGGAATATTAAATTTTCACATTGACAAATAGGCAAATTCAAATTTCAAGATAGAATTTGTATTTTCCAGGATAGTATGTATACAAAATTAGTTGTATTTATAAACAACTAAGATTTATAGGGGTTATGAACCATATGGTAACTGTAGCAGTACTTGTGCAAGTCTGAAAATGCAGAAAAATATGGAATATTAAATTTTCACATTGAAAAATATGCAAATTCAAATTTCAAGATAGAATTTGTATTACCCAGTAATAAGTATATTTATATTTAAATTTATTTTAAAATAAAGGATAACATGATTAGTAGAGTCAATTGGATGGATAGTAACTACCGTGGCACAAGGGAAATTTAAGAATATCTAGGAGCACAAACACAAATTGTGATAAATATGAAAATTTTCCTACGCACAAAAAATTAAAGTGCACTTTTAGAGAATATCCATGGATAATTAGGCATCAAACAAATCCTATTTCAGCACCTGGTTTCGCACAAGACCTCATCAGGGTCACTAGTTACTAACTATATTATACTAACAAAGCCACCTATCACCAAGTAAATGCAGCATTTTTTCATGAAGTAAAAATGGTTTTTATTCCAATGCAGATGCATGTTGGGGCACACTATCAAAAAAACTGTTTTAACTGTATCAGCATTGATCCAAAAGTTGGCAACCAACAAAAGAGAAATAAGGAAGAGTTCATACTTGAGCATGCAAATAAAGGTTTGGTTGTGGCATCATACGGACATTTTGATGTGTCTGCTGAGTGAAGCCTTTGATACCATCCTTTATAAGCTCAGCTAGAATCCCAAAATTACTGTTGAAGAAAACTCATCAGAAGTTTTATTCAAGGAAAAAGAACCATGTTGAATGACACAGGAATTATGTGATGACACATAATTAATATAGGTAATTCTTTTCTCTGAATCCTCCAATTGAATACTATTCCATGCAATTCAATTTGCTAGCAAAACAATTTTGTAAGACATCATACTGTCATTTTTGGGTGATAACACTGAGTTGCAACCTATGTATGAGGACAACCCCGTAAGGAACAGGCAACTCACACAACTAAGGTTTTCTTCTACAATCTGTTTGGTCAAAGCAGTTAGCGGCAAAGTGTCAAAATTAAAAAGCACTAAAAGGTCATGGACCATGAGAATTTTATCTCATATGAAAAATACAACCAAAATATGCAATCATAAATCTGATCAAAATAGTACAGATAGCCTACTTCTGCCAGCACCAAGACAAGAACCTCAATATTTTTTCCATCATTTGTAAAATAAATGCAGGAAAGCTGTGAACCACAACATGATAAGGTCTTCAATTATTGAATAAGGGGTAGCCCGGTGCATGAAGCTTCCGTCATGCGAGGTCTCGGGAAAGGAACCATTGTACGTAGCCTTACCTTGCTTTTTTGCAAGATATTGTTTCCAGAATTTGAACCCGTGACCTCTAGGTCACAAATCAGCAACTTTACCGTTGTGTCAAGGCTCTCATTCGTCTTCAATTATTGAATCACACACTAAAAATACCGGTAACATAATCCAGAAATAATTGTTGGATATTGGCATGTTTGTGTGGCAATGTTAACTCAAATGGTAATTTTACCAAATTTTGCTACTAGAAATGTGCATCTTGTTTAAAGGCTAGAATCAAGTAGATGTATAAGTTGTGGGACCAAAATATAAGATAATGGCAATGTGATGAGTGGGGCGGAGAGAAAAAAATTAGCCATGTCAACAAAATTTCCAGTAGCAAAGACAATTAAAAGTGAGATTGCTTCCAATTATCGCTGCCACAAAGCCTGAATTTGACTAATCCTGTGGTAAAGAGGTTACTAACTACAATTTTATAGCTGGCAATGTGATGAGTGGGGTGGAGAGAAAAAAATTAGCCATGTCAACAAAATTTCCAGTAGCAAAGATAATTAAAAGTGAGATTGCTTCCAATTATTGCTGTCACCAAGCCTTAATTTGACTAATCCTGTGGTAAAGAGGTTACTAACTACAATTTTATAGCAGATGAATAAGGAACAGAAACCCCATTTATATATGTGTATATATATATATATACATGTATGTATATGAAGATTGCATTCTTATTATTTCCATTTTTTATTTTACCATCTTTCAGAACAGGGTGACATGTAACATCCTAAACAGAGGAGGAGAAATTTTATGAACCCAAAAATATTTTGACTTAAAAGAGATGCAACACTAGGAACTTAGTTTATGGAACTCACCCATATCCAGCAGTTTGCAGAAACATCTTAAGAAGTTCAATTGATGAGAACTGCTTTTTGTAGCTATCACTTAACAGTCTCAAGATGCGGCCTAACTTGCAGATTCGTGCACTTAACACCTCAGAGAATACTTCAATAGAAGATTCAGATCCAGCTTCAAAACCCACTCTTAACAATGCACTGGCTACTACTTTGTGAGTCATTTTGGATGCTTCCTCAGCACCAAGTAGTTTTTTTTCCCCTCCAGAACTGTCTTTCCCCCTAGATTTACCCATTTTATAATACTCAGATATTAAGCCGAATCTTTCAATCATGGCTGGGTTTCGGCTTATTATGGTAGGCAAATTATCTAGAACCTCAAAGACTTCAATTTTTTGTTTTTTTCCCATGCTGTTGTTTGGCGGAATTGCACTACCAGGCACACAATTAGAAGGGAACATCATTTCTGGAAAAAAAGTATGTTCTTCTTCAGTCAAAATAGATAAATCAGAAGCCACGTTTGACTGCACAGAAGATGCATTTTCCACCATAGAATCTCTGGAGCTCACATTTGGACCTACCTTACAAGCTTGTCTCTTTCTTTTCTGTGTTTCACTTAGTTTGAGAAACATAGACATTCCCTCAGGTGTTCTTTTCTGAGGTTCTTTGTCACAATATGGAAATGTATGATGTCTCAATCGGTACTCACGAAGAAACTGGTTATACCATGTCTCTGGCAAATCCTCCACCCTATGTCGTACATTGTCTGGTTCATGGTACTTTGGGCCGACAGTAGAAGCCCGCTCATAAGAATGCTCATTTACTTTGCAAGTATTGAATGCTGTTTTTAGCTGCATTTGCATCCCCCGAGAATTACATTGCTGATTGTAAAAGGCAAAAAGAAAACAACAATTACAATTAATAACTACGAAATGAGACTTTGGGCTAAACAATGAATAAAACCAGCTCATAACTTGAGTAAACATTGAGTTCAACAAAAAGGTAATTTAAAGATTTTAGCCATGCAATTATTGATTAGGATCCCATTCCAGTTTACAAGAAACAACTTCACTATTTTCAACAAGAGTAAAGAAATATTGACCACTGATCATTACTAGAAAGCAAAAAAACAATGTGCCGTCCATTAGTTTGGAGCCAGAATCTCTTCAAAAGGAACTCAAAACAGCATTAGTTTCTTCAACAACTTCACTAATACCACCATTATCAAGCTCGTGTTTGTCCCAATTATTGGAATTGATTACATGAATCTCATCCCTCCATTGAATTCTATACCAAGTTATATAATTAGGAATCTATTCAAAGCAATTAAATAATTTTTCATTACACAAGCTACGTTCTTTTTGCTTTCCCTCTACTCCTTACACCTCTACTCTTAACTAATTCAACTCTTCTAGTTGAAAATTATATTTGTAATCTTTCAACATTTGATACAAATTCAATCTATTCTCTCATTTTATTATCAATTGTAGCTACAACTTATTCCTATTAGATATTCATTTTTTTTGTTCTATCTAGTAACTCACGTAGTTAGCTTAGCATTATTATTTTTGTCACATTAATATTTGTTTTCTAGTAGTCAAACACTCTGATCCATAAGGATCGCAACTAGTACTGCAATCTTATAGAATTTTTCCATTTAACCTAAGGGACACACAATGATCACAGAATATTCCAGAATTTTTTCTCCATTTCAACCCTTTTTATTTTAACGACAGCATCATTTATATCTGCTTCTTGTTAACTAATATATTTAAACTATATAAAATTATTAATTTCACAACTTGGTTAAAGGAAAAGTTAAACTTCAAACAAATAAATCCCCAACTAAAGGGTAAAAACTTCGCAAAAGATCAAAGCACCTTCCTTTTAATTAAATATCAAAAGTGTGAGTCAAGGTCATATGTGATGCTTTTCACAATGAGACCTTATCATAAAAAACTAAAATAATATGTAATAATTGTCTTTAGCTTCCTTTTATGTATAAATGAAACTATATAAGGTTAATGACAAAGTCATGCTTTATCAACATCAGGCATAGAAACATCACTTGACCTCAAAATTTATATTGAGGTGCATTGAAGAGAAGAAGCCGAAGAGTAAAAAGGTTTAAAGCAAGGTTTAAGATTAGCTACAAATTAAATAGAATTACCGTAATGCACTTGATCTCAAATGATCAAAACTAGCAATATACTTGGCTTAAGTTGAACACAAGCCAGTAATTTTTTATTCAAACCATAACTGAAAAGGGTTTAAACAGAAATTAGAGTTGTTTGTTACTGAGTTGAACTTGAAATACAGACAAACTTAAGACAAAGCGTTGGTAGACAGGTGTTGTCAACAATTCTTAAATTGACATAGTCATGGCTAACTACATGTTAGGTTGTAGATGCTTAAATTTCAGTTATTTTCAGTTTCAGTTACATGTTTGACATGTACTTGAAAATACTTTCATGCTTATCATGTTAGGTTTAATAAATTATCCTTGTCTAAGCTACTTCTTTTTTTATGTTTCAAGCTAGTGGACAGAAATGAGAGATCTGAAAGATGGAAGTTATTGCCTTTCGTTTTTCCATCTAATCTAATGGGCGACATTGCAACACCAATAAGATTGTTCACCACCAAGTGAACTCAAGCTCAACCAATGGAAAAGTTGACTTGAGGTGCAATATTTGCAAACAAGAATAAGTCATTCAAGGAACACCGAAGGAAAAAAGAAACTATACATACCAGTTATTCCCTTTTTTCATTTAATAATATTGCTCTACGGTCCCAAGTCCACTATGTGAAAGGGAAATAAAGCTTCCAACTAAACTGACCTGAAAACTGAGCATATGGAATGAAGTTGCACTTGATATGTCAGATACACTACATGAATAAGAATTAACAAAACGAATGACCTTGTATGCATATTGTAAACTTCCAATCCATTAGTAGCCTGTCTAACCACATGATTTCGCAAACTTGTAAGATCTTTTATCTATCAATTAGGCTAAAAAAAATGCAGTCCGGTGGACGAAGCTTCCACCGTGTGGAATCCTGGAAAATGGTCTATTGTATGTAGTCTTATCCTGTTTTGCAAGAGACTATTTCCAGGACTCGAACTCATAGGTCACAAGGCAACAACTTTTATCTATCAAATTCCAAAATATTTTCTCATTACTCTTATCTAATATATAAATTCACACATAAGGTTCTAGTCCTAATTTGTTTTAAAAGCACAAGCAATGTATAATTAACAAACCTATAATGAATACAAAGAATAAGATTGTAATAAATAAACTGGAAAATTAGAAGCTTGACCAAAGAAACTGAAGCTTCATAATCAACATGAAGAAACCCTTTAAAATGAGATGATAAAACCCTAAGGCAATATGACACAGATAAGTGATGATATCAAATTATCAAAGTACCCTTAATTCTTAAATCTACATCACCAAACTCAAAACCCAATATTTATAATTATCATCATAAGATAATTAAACTTCCAAACTGGAAAGAAATTTCCAACCATGTTAATTATATCCATCATCCTGAAGAAGGAATAGAAAAGATCAAAAGACCAACTCAGTGAAAAATGATAGATATGAGAACTGGACTTCTAAAGGAAGCTCCATGAGAGATCAGAATTCTCAGTAGGAATTTGATTAAAGTTTGTTTAAAAAAAAATTACTTGCATATTGGTAGCTGCAAATCACAAGCCAAATTCTCTCTATCATTTTTTTGTATACATATGCTATCTGAATCTTTAACTAAATTAAATTACAAACACATTGCTTTGCAAAGGAAAAACCATTGCAGTTCATCCAAGTGTCCTTAAAACTTTTAGAAGTAAAGAATTTACGGCTACTCCAAGGATACATTTGATTTTGACAGATTAAAGAAAAAATGGCAATTACTTGAACAAACAAGAAATATAAGTGCATCAATTAATTAGGAGGGAAGAGCCTACATCATTTTGAACACCATCTTGCTGGCAATCTTCCAGTGAATAATAAATATCATCACCATGCAACTGTAGATCTGAAAGCAAGTGTAAAAAAGAAGACTATCTCAGAAATGAAAAAGATGAAGTGATTAGGCTAAAAATAAAACAAAAACAAAAAGTATTGTTTGACTTCAAGATATTCCCAATAAGCACTTGAAAGCAAACTAAAAGAATTTTTAAAACATTGAAGATGTCAAAAGTAGAAGGGGAGCCTTGACGCAACAGTAAAGTTGCTGTCATATGATCTATAGGCTACGGGTTCGGGTCTCGAAAATAGTCTCTTGCAAAATGCGAGATAAGGTTAGGTATAATAGACCCTTCTCCTCCAGAACTCCGTATTGACAGAAACTTTGTGCACCGACCTACCTTTTATTTGATGCAATAGATTATAAATTGTTTTAAGTATCTTGATTATTGGTTATACCACAAATTAATTATTTACTGTTATTAAATTTCCTGATGATTACAAGTAAATATTTATCAGTAATAAATTATTTGTTTGTAACCATAAATAATTATTTAATTGATAATTACAAAGAAATAATCATTACTAATAAATGCTTTATTAGTAATTATAAATAATTATTTAAGTTATTTGTCATTATAATTATTTACTTATATCATATAGTATATATATTTACAATTAATGAAATTTATAATTTAAAATATGCAACTATGAGAAATTTACAAATTTATAGCAATTTATTTATTATATAAATAATAGTTATATAAACAATTAATAGTTATAAACTTATTAAGTTATCTAGTATACGAATCCATATTCCAATTCTTTCTCATCATTGACACCTCCACAACTCGAGACTTGCAAGCTCCAGCTTCCATATTAGTGGCAAATCATAGCTAAAATCAAGGACATCCTCATCTGAGTCCAAGCTTACCTCACCAATTCCTCTGCGAGTTAAAGGGATGAGACCTTCTCTAATCCCATATTAGTAGCAAATCATAGCTAAAATCAATGACATCCTCATCTGATCCTCCAAGCTTACCTCACCAATTCCTCTATGAATCAACGAGACGAGACATTCTCTGTTTCCATATTAGCCGCAAATCATAGCTAAATGAAGGGCATCCTTATCTGAGTCCTCCAAGCATACCTCACCAATTCCTCTATAAGTCGACGAGATGAGGCCTTCTCTGTTTCCTTCACTGATACAGATTTTTCAACCTCCACTGGTATGCTTCACACCATCAGTAGTTGGACTTTAGCCTCTTGTTCTCTTTTTCCTCTGCATAATCGACAATATCGCATTGAATTGAAATCTCTTCGATTCCATGGTCCTAACTTGTGTCAGCCAAAACCCACTGTCAACTGTTCGATACCCCAGGGTACAGTCATCAACTTGCGACACGGGTGAGACTAGGTAAATTTTGTGCATTGCTTAGCATATTGTTTAACTGAACACTAAATCACAGCCATACTGTCCGGAACAACTTCAAATTTCAATACATGGTTAGAACAGTTATTTCTGAAACTACTAGCATATTGCATCAATTATTTCAGCTATGGAATTGCTTAGGACTGAGGGCATTTGATTGGAGAGTGTAACATCAATTATTCAACTAAATTGAAATGATTAGATTTAAACTTTAAATAGCTAGGTTATCTTCTTCATGTTGAACTTTTAACAGTATCAGGGGTATATCCAAGCAGTTTCTTTTATGGAGTTGTATGCTTATTTTTTAGAGTTTATCGAGAAGCAATTTTAGCAGCAAGCTCCTAATTCTACTAGTTTACTTCATGAACCCTACTCGACTGATGGTATTTAAGATATCAACCTATGATACTTTTTGTGCCTTTATATTATATTACTCTTGCTCTAGCTTAGCGTTGAGTACTTTCTCTTGCATACAACAACAACAATAATAATAATCGAGCCTTGTCCCACTAGGTGGGGTTGGTTATATGGATCCTTCTATGCCATTGGACTATATCTCTTACTATATCATTATTTATGCTTAAATAAATTTTATCTTATTTTATTGTTGCTAACCAAATCTTTTTTGATTTTTCTCTTCTACGTTTGATACGTGTGTTTGTTATAGTTTCACATCGCCTAACTGAGACATTTATTGGTCGTCTAAGTATATGTTCAGACCACTTTAAACGCGTCTCTCAGAGTTTTTCCTTAATAGATGCAATTCTGACTCTCTCTCTAGTACTCTCATTTTTTGTTTGAATACTTTTTCTTGCATATGCTTAAAAATTTATTTAATCATGTATCTATTGAAGGCCATTTTTCTTTGGAAACTGGGCAAAAATCTAAGCCACAACTCACCACTTTTTTCCTCTAATCTATTCATCTAAGACTTGTGGCACTTCCATAATTTAGTGGGTTTTCTGAAACTTTTTTTTCCCCTTGAAAGTGGCACTTCCATAATTTTTTTTCCTTTTGGTTCTTAAAATCACACCAAAAGGAAAGAAAAAAAAACTCCCTAGAAGAAGTTTCATATTCCTGGAATTTTGACTATCATATTTACCTGCAGATCATTTTTCAGAATGTGTCGAGCGGCACGCATATTCAACCTATGACAAGTTTCTAAAGCTTCAAGGAGGTGCATAGCTTCTCTGAAATTTTACTCTTTTTTACAAAAATAAAAAAAGGAACTATTTGATATGCATCAATTACATGACTATGATGCATCAGGTCAGCTCGGTAAATATTTTGTTATGCTTCAGAAACCATACCGAATAGGCGTAACTATGTGTTTAATTGATATACTGCCACATCAACTATTTCTGTGTTACCTGTTTGAATTACAGGTAACTTAAACATTTGTGACTTTATTTTTAGAAGCACACTTTCAATTCCTGGAATACAAGACTGTCGAAACTTTATCAATGATGTTCTCATTTCTTTTGTGAGATTGGAAACAACTTTTTTTTCCCTGCCCATCTTATTCCCCAACATATCTGTTAATCCTTTGTTAGCTAGGAAAATAAAGAAAATGGCAGGAAAAGAAAGAAATAAGTACTTTATGACATATCTGTTCTTCCTGTCATGCAGATGAACTAAAAAAATTGCCTGCTCCAACAGCTGCCATCAACTACTACCTGAATGAAGATTTATACTTGTTTGGTAAGATTCTTGAATCTTGTTTGGTCCCATTTCCACCACATTTGATCGCGATACTTTCTCGATATTTCAGACGAATTCCAAACCTCAAGAACTC
Source organism: Alpinia galanga (assembly GCA_037177395.1). Taxonomy (NCBI): domain Eukaryota; kingdom Viridiplantae; phylum Streptophyta; class Magnoliopsida; order Zingiberales; family Zingiberaceae; genus Alpinia; species Alpinia galanga. The sequence continues at coordinate 3,489,415 of JBAMHZ010000060.1, read as the reverse complement.
CCAAATCCAGGAGACCCAAAATAGGTAGTTATGCTCGATTGCTTGAATGTATTGCTAATCAGTGACCCCTACATAATGGCTGTTAAATGATATCTACTCTTTTTCTTCTTCTCCTCCAGAAAATCTTTACGATGTTTTCATCAACATTCGCGACGATGAAGCTGAGCACTGCAAGACAATGGCAGCCTGCCAAACTCACGGGAATCTTCGCTCTCCGCACTCGCCCAAAACCTCTGAATGATGATCCTGGATGCATCACGCCTGAGTTTGATCACGAGGGAATGTCGAAGGCCTTGACGACGCATAAATAATGTAGAAAACTTGGGTAGACATAGTTTGTATATAGCAAGGCTTAGATGACTCTCTCGTTAACTTGTTTGATCAAAAAGCATAAGTTTTTCTTTGGCTTAGCTACTAATGAACTAGATGCAAATCGCACACAACTCGCGCCCTTGCTTGAGATGGATCGCTGTAAATGAATTAAATGTTTGTTAATAAGTTTGGTATTAAGTTTGATAAGAATTCATTTATATTCGTTCAATAAACATTAAAGTCAATTAAATGAATAAATTTTAATAACTTGATAAATTAAATGAATAAATTTAAATATATATGTGTTCAATTTAATAATATTTATGAATACTTTTTGTGAATAATGTTTGTAAATATAATTTGTAAATTATATTTATAAATAAAAATTGTAAATTGTGTTTATAAATTTATTTATAAACTTATTTATGCTAATTAAGAGATTAATAACATTTAAACAAGTTAAATTTATGAACTTATTCAGACTTAATTATTAAATAAATCTGAATACTATAAAAGTTAGTTTGATTCATTTATGATCCTAGTTGTCGAAGGAATACTAAAGACTTACTTTTACGTTGGCTCCACGTACAGTTCTTTTGAAATTATTAATTACCTTTAATATTTTATCCTCCTATAATATTTTACCATTTGATATTTAATTTTTGCATATTGATTTTTGTGTGTCATGTGTTTGAATCTTCAATTCCATTAATTTTAAGGATAATTGATTCAATTATACAGAGCATTAAATGATATTTTCATCGATCATCAAAAGTACGTTATGGAAAATACTTATAACTCAGTAACTAAATCTAGAGCTGTGATTAGACTCATCGGGTTAGCTCATCCTGTCAAATAATTTAAATGGATTGAATTAAAATTTATCAATTCAAATCCGCTGTGGACCTAAAAAAATCGACTCGCATGGATTGTGGGTTAAGACAGGCCAACCCAAGCCCATCGCGGGTTGACCCATGGGTTAAAAAAAATAAAAATCATAATTTTCAATTGAAACATAATGATGTAACATGAAGTCTAAAACAGAATCATTCTGTACTTA
>JBAMHZ010000060.1:3471787-3487943 GCA_037177395.1 Alpinia galanga | reverse complement strand
ACGAAAGTACATATGAACGAAAATCTTCCTCGCCGAGATATGCGTCTGAAAGAGAGTTGATGAAATATTATTGTTAATTCAAGATATCCCTTCAAAGTATAGGATAAAAATAACCATTAGAAACCCCCGAGGCCCAGAGTGAATATATATGCCAAAATATAGAGATAAATATGTCTACTAAGACATGGGCCTACCAGAGTATATATTTGCCGAGGTGTAAACCTACCGAGGTATATATTTGCTAAAGTTTAGGCCTGCCGAGGTATATATCTGCCAAAATATATGTCTGCTGAGGTATAGACCTGCCAAGGTACATGTCTGTCAATGTGTAACGTCTTTCTGGGGGGTTTAAGTCTTATATTTGCCTTGACTGAGCTCGTCGTTATATTCCACTTTAGTCGGATCGTTAACCAGCTTTTTTTTGTCACGTGACTAAGGGTATTTCCCTTGCATCATATACATTATTTGTGAGAGAAACGTTAGAAATATTTTTATTGAGAAAAATGAGTCGAATGAATTGAGTAGGTTTAAGTGGATTAATAAAAATAAATAAATAAAATGAAATAGATCCAATAGATTGAACATCACGAGGGACAAGGAGACAACATTGAGCATGTCCATCGAAATGAATAAGCCAAATAGATTGATCGTCAAAGAACTAGATGAATATCATGTGAAATAGGTATAATTATAAACCTGAATAAGCAAAATGATTGAATTCTAGTTAGGCGAAACCTATTGAGTGAATCGAATAGATATGATAAGAGGCATTCGAGTTGATCGAATCAAATCGAATCGGCATAGCAAACTAATGAACTGACCGATATATTTTATTACCATATCAATCTTTTTTTTTTTTTACATATTCTTATTATGCTTATTAATTAATAAATACAAATATGAATTATGCTTTCATCAAATCGAACCCGAGAAAAATAAAATAAAATATTTTAACGTGAGCGACTGAGAGATCGATATATCGTTGTTCCGTTACTAGCCGTTACGCTTTGTGGCGGCGCGGGTGCGGCAAATAGGGCAAACGGGGGCGGTGAGGAGCCACGGGTCAACGCACTGCTCGTGGAAGCTGTGCCGGCAGAGCGGCAGCAACCTGCACCACTCCCCCTCCCCGAACCTCTCCAGGCACACCGCGCACTGCTCCGCCTCCTCCTCTGCGGCCGCCGCCGCCGCCGCCACTCGCGGAGGCGGGAAGGTGTAGCAGGGCAGCCCCCGCACCTCCTCCGCCGACAACCCCCCGCTGCACCTGGCCGAGGCCGAGGGCGACCACCGGCGGAACACCTGGCCGACTGTGAACGCGTGCAGCGCCACCAGGACGGAGAGGCCGGCGAGCAGCAGCGCCGCGGGCACGGCGGCGGAGGCGACGAGGAGGAGCCTGAGGCAGAGCGAGGCGAGGCTGACGGCGAGCGACATCAATAACGCAGCGCGGCGGGGAAGGTTACACACTAGCGTAGGAAAAAGAGTCTAAAGGATCGAAATGATTTGAGATCTAGAAGACAGCGGCGGCGAAAACAGTTGCGACACGCACAGTGCGAGCCTGTCGGCGGGCGGATAGCGGATAAACCACTGTAGATCCACCAGGCACCGTAAAGTCTTATTCACTTCTTCAATCTAAATTCACATTTAAATTATCTTTTTACAAATCTCACTTTTTGATTTATTTAAAATTCCTAACTTGAGTAGAGACTAGCAATAAAGTACTTTTTTAAATTTAAAGAAATTAAAAATCATTTTTATTTTTATTTTCTAATCTTAACTCCATGGGGCGTGTTTCTGGCCCAGCCTACAAGCCCAATAACACTAGCCCAATCCGACTGATGGCCAGGCCCAAATTTGGCCCATCTTTATTTACACCTGTCGCTATATCTAAATTCCAGGATCCATTTAATTTCCATTTTCTTTGCTCTTCCCGTTTCCCAACCCTCTTCGTGCAGGCGCCGACTTCGTCGCCCTCGCTCCCCCTCGGCTCTCTCGCTTTCTCTCCAGGCGGGGTGAAGGCTTCTCCAGGTTTTCCTCTCCCCTCGCTCCCTCCTGGGCAGGTAAAGTTGATCTGTGTCTGCATCAGTTCATCCTAGTTCCATGATTTCCCGTCACTTTTTCTAGGACTCGTGATCCAATCGCCTGATTTCTCTCTCTCTCTTTTTTTTTTTAAAATCTTCTTTCACTGATATAAGTCCAATCTTTCTCTGGATTTCTCTTATTTGTCAGATCCATCTCGGTTTCTCCAGATTTTAGGTTTATTTGTTAAGATTTCTCCTTGATTTTTTGTTCCAAAATAGGAGTTTTTGCGTTGGCTTGTCTTGAAGATAGGCTTCCTGGTCGCTAGGAATGGATCAGCCACCGGGCCACCCCGTCCCTCCTGTGATCGGTGTCGGAGTTCCCTATCCCACCGCCGGCGGCCCTGGTCAGTACCAGGCATATCAGAACCTCTACCACCAGCATCAACAGCAGCAGCAGCAGCAGCTGCAGTTGTTCTGGGCTGACCAGTACCGAGAGATCGAGCAGACCACCGACTTCCGCAACCACAGCCTGCCTCTCGCCAGGATCAAGAAGATCATGAAGGCGGACGAGGACGTGCGCATGATTGCCGCCGAGGCCCCCGTGGTTTTCGCCCGCGCCTGCGAGATGTTCATCCTGGAACTCACCCACCGCTCGTGGGCTCATGCCGAGGAGAACAAGCGCCGGACACTGCAAAAGAACGACATAGCGGCGGCCATCAGCCGAACTGATGTGTTTGATTTCCTCATTGATATCGTGCCAAGGGAGGAAGGGAAGGAAGACGTCGCCCACACACTTGGAGCCCCGGCTGGCGACCCTCTCTCTTACTACTATGTCCCTAAGTAGCATCCTCACAACCTGAGACTTTTAATAAATCCATGCTGTTGCTCTATCTTAAAGAATTAGTGTCATCTTATTAAGCATAAACACGGATTTGGTTGATTGCGATGTTATCGTCTGAAAACTAAATTCCACTAGAACTTTCTTGCCACGGCTGCTAATGAGTTCTTGTTCTTCAGTCTATACTTGTTTGAGTGTGTCACATTTAATTGCATGTATGTTCATGTCTTAAGTTGTTTCTTGAACTTCTTTGGTTGCGCTATATGTTGCACTAACAAGCAATGTAAAAGGAAATTTAGTTGGTCCATAGTTGTCTGGTTGTTAGAATTATTTCTTGCATGCAAATGAATTGTTGAGTTAATCTACCACAGGAGTAAGGTAGCATTATTCCTCATCCTCGATCTTAACTAGATCTTTACATTTTGCTTGAGTAGTTCTTTGACATTGATGAAATAGGTACAGTGTGCGCATTATAGGCCTTTTACTTTTGGTTTATATTGTCTCATTGATCTAGAGTTGTGTTTCTAATATTAATTGATTCGGTTGATATTTTAAACTAAAGAAAAAGACATGTTTGGTTATCAGAAAGAGTAGTGCTATTATTGATTCCAGCTGATGTCTGGTTGTGTGTAGTTTTACTTTGAAATGACTTCTTTTTCCTGGATTATGTTGTGAGGATCTTCAATGTACAGTCTCTTTTTTTTTAATGTTTTGAGGTTTTTTAATTGCTGCAAGTTAAATTTTGGCTTTTGTATCAATTGGAGGATTCTTGAAAACTTGTTTCTATACATGTATCATCCTTTTATTCTTTCGTTTCTTCATCTTGGTCTCTGTTTCATATGTTTTAGGGTTTGGGGTTTTATGAAGGGGTTCTAAGGGTTTTTGGTCGACAGAAATTGAATGTATCATCAAAGTTGTAGATGCTAAAAGGATATTTTGTTAGTTCTTGACCATGAGGCGAGAACAAGAAGATTAAATCCCTTACAACAGTACCATTACACATCTAACTAGTTTATCATAGACCAAATATGGTAGATAAAGGGCTTTTGATCGACTGGAGTTGAATGTCTCATCAAAATCTGCAGATCGAATTACTCTTATTCAGTGTCAGTATTAACAGTGTTGAAGAAACCAATTTGTGGATAAACAGATGAGCCTATTAGAAAGGTTTTGCTTGTACAATCAATTAAGCATCCATTTCTCAGGTTGTGTGTACTTATCCTATGCAAGTTTAGATGATGTATCCTTTTCATTTCTTTACCCTTTCTTTCTCTGTGTTTTATCACCTTTTGCGTTGGAGAACATTTGCCCTTGACCGTTAATGGTGTTCAACATCTATTTCTTATTTCTACTACAGAAGATGTTTGAGTTTTAGTTTTGATCTGCCATAACATAATGCACGAAGGTACTAATATGCAGTTGCAACTCAAACCTTTTATGTATAGAACAGTAGCAACTCGTGGAAAGATGGCCTTACTTGGTCAGCTATTTTTTCTTTTGATCCTTGTACTTTGCCTTTTCCGTGCATATGCATTCATCTTTTGTGCTGTGAGCCTGCAAAGAAGGGTTAAGCTACTCATAATATCATTACCAGCATAAGATTCTTCTGATCATAATATTATAGTTTATTCTTAGAACACGTGATTTGTAGTTGTTTTTACAGAAGCCATAAGTCAGTCATACTTAGAGAGATGCAGAGGTGTCAAAATGAGTCTGCTGAGGCACTATATAGATTTGATCAACCCATTCTGTGGTTTGTTGGGGCTCGTGTTCATCTATCTGATTTTTTTTAAATAGTGAAATATTATTATTATTATTATCAAATGACATGGCACATTACATACCAATAAATGGAGACCTAACTTGCAGTCCTCCTCCACTGACTTAGGGCCTTGGTTTAAGTAGTCATGATTGTTTTGGAGAAAAAAAAAAGACTCCTAACTTTTCAATAAAAACATGTTTTATGGCAAGATCAGACAGTCCCTCTGTGTGTGTGTCTATAACCTTAGTGTTAGATGATATTTCACCCTCTCTTCTAGATTTGGTTGTTGTGGGAATAGAATCTACATGGCTTGGTGGAGAGTGAGATCCTGTACACTTTTGGTTCTTGTGGGTGTGGACCATTATTCCCTCGACTTCACATGAAATTTTTTCTGACATATAAAAAAAGAGAGCATGGTAAATAGAAGTTGAGGTACCCTCCACACCAACTTGCAAGGATCCACTAAATGAGAATAAGATCCCTTCTTAGTTGGTTGCCTTTTTTATAGTAGACAATAGGAGTCATACAATATCGAAGTGAAGTAGTAACATCAGGAATAATTTAATTTATATGTCAAACAGTCAATAAACTGAAGATCTATTAAAAACAAAACAGGTAAATATTAGTATTATTACGGTGAATATCATAATATTTATCAAATAAAATATATTTAATATGATTCCAAAAGATAATCACCTTAATTATCCACATATTCTCTTCTTTCTTGTCTTCTCCAGTTTCAAAGTTGACCCACTGAAATGAATAATATTAAGGTGTTGATGCCACGTTTTGTTGGTCCACTATTCGAGGGACAGTAAGGTGCTTTGGTGGATGAAGGATTAGTCAAAGCTACCAAAAAATAAATAAAAATAAATGAACTTAGAAGTGGCAAAATTCATATAACTAGCCTGTAACAAGATGATTAATCAAGTCGGATAGAGCCTCAGTCCTATCGAACAGGTAGAATAAGTTAGCCATGGATTTGTGAGTGTAAATTCAGATAACTAGTGGATAGAAGATCTAGTTGAGTCAATTGAGTCAGACTAAGTGAGTTGGTTAAGTTGGTCGGGTTGGGTGTTGCAGACAATTGATCAACTTAATTGGGTTCCAAAACAGGGAACCAGAGGCTAGTCAAAGCAACGATCTAGGGAACCGAGAGAAGGAGAAGTGGATGTGAGGAGAAACAAGAGCAGAACACTTTGCATGCCTGCAGACCTCTCAATCAAGTGAACTCCCAGCAAAATGAATGCGCAGAAACCACAAACCCAAAAGATCAATTGCAATCAAAAGAAGAGAAGCAACACCGGCTTCCCCAGCACCAGTATTCAATGCCTGTCCTCCTTTTTCTCCACCTACCTATAAATCCCATCATCATGTGCGAAGAAGAGGAGGAGCAAGGGGGGAAAAAGGCAGCAAAGTTAAAGAAAAAGAGAGCTCCCTCCTCATTATTCCTCGCCCACATGCAGGGAATTCTATAATAACACCTGCAGATTAATTAATGGCGGACTAATCTCCCTCCCCGTTTTTTAATTTATGTATCGGAAGATGATGCTTTGGAGGGGGAAGAAGAAGAAGACAAGCATGCGAATGTAGGAGGATCTTACTTGTGTCTGCGTCAGATCGATTCCATGGCTGCTTCTTGGGGCTGCAGGGCGGCGCAAGTTGTCGCCTTTCTTGCTTTTTTAGTGCTCGCGAAGGCAGCGGCGGCGGCAGGGGGAAACGACACGGCGGTGCGGTCCGGCGAAGAGCTGCGGAAGTATAAGCGAATAATAAGATCGCAACTCCGGAAGATTAATAAACCTGCTATCAAGACAATCCAGGTAAAAGAGAGAAAAAAAAATCCTCTGGTTTGGTTTGATTAATCGTTATTAAAAAAATTGTCCAACTCAATGCTCTCTTTTGGTGGCGGAGCAGAGTCCTGACGGCGATCTCATCGACTGCGTTCCGACTCACCTGCAGCCGGCGTTCGACCACCCGGTTCTGCAAGGAACGGAAGCAGTGGTGGGTGATCCGCCGGAGAGACCTAAAGGTTACGATACCGGCGGCGCCGCCTTGGCCGACGCCAGCGGCCGAGGAGGAATACAGCAGTTATGGAGTAGCGGCGGCGAGACGTGTCCGGAGGGCACCGTGCCGATCCGAAGAACCAGGGAAGAAGACATACTCCGAGCCAGCACGGTGAGGAGCTTCGGCAGAAAGCCCCCGGCTCCGGCGGCCAGAGCGCAACCAGATTCCCCCGGCGGAACCCATGAGGTACTATCGATAATTTATCATGACGTCATAAATTATTAAATTAAACGAGTCAAATCAACAACCGGTCGCTATTACCGACGCTTCTGTAATATTTATAATTAAATTAAATTAAATTTTGACTAAACTGAAACAAAAAGGAGGTAGAATTAACATATATTTCATAGATCCACTGCTATTTAATTTTCTCATTAAATTTAAATCTAAGAACTTAACCAAGTCAAACTGACGTTAGAATTAAATAATACTGCAAGTCTTCATTAAAAAAAAAAAAATATTAACACCTGCAATTTGCATTGCTAACTTCAGATACAGCAATGCTGAATAGTATAATTAATACCATTGGAAGCTTCAACTGATTTTCTAATATATTTTTTAATTTTTGGAATTTTTTTAGGAAAAATACAGGATATTAATTATATGAACTAATGATATGTTTAATGTGGGGATGTATCCAGCATGCAGTAGGTTATGCTGTGGGAGAAGAACTTTATGGAGCCAAAGCAAGCTTAAATGTGTGGGCTCCAAAGTTGAGTTCTTCTTCCGAGTTCAGCTTATCGCAAATTTGGGTCATCTCTGGATCCTTCACAACTGATCTCAACACCATTGAAGCTGGATGGCAGGTACATACATATATATACATACAGAGGAATATTACCTTATATAATTTATCTGTGAGGACCTCTGCTTTAATCCTTAAATTCAAGAGAATCGATCAATAGATAATGAAGATATTTATATGTGCTCACGGATAAGTTATATATGATAACACACACAAGCTTAACAATTTAGATAAACTAGTAAAATTGGTTGGTCCAACTGATTTTAATAACACTGAAAGAAACCAAACCATGAAGTCATTATAGTGTGGAAAGTGTAGTAGTAGAGCTTGATGGAAAAGTAATTGGCATCTTCACTTTTCCTTTAGCTTGATTTAATTGTCATGCTTTTGCACAGACTTTATGAATAGCTTTTTTTTTAAATAAAAAATAAAAAATGATGAGGTAATTAGTTATAGAATTGTTTTTCTAATTTCATTATCATCTGCCAAACAGAGACTTTACTGACTTTTAGGTTCTGTCTGCATCAACATTAACTGATCAACCTAATTCAGGCCAAAATTGTGACTTCAATAGTTTTTTTTTTCTCAACTGATGGAGACAACAAGCCAAAATAGTAGGTGATGTTGGATTCAAGATATTTTGTTATAAGAATTATCTGATGAAAATGGTTAGAAAAAAAAATTCAGGGTAATAGCGAAGAGTTAGGGCACTAAGTATTTTAAAAAAGAAAAGCTTGAGTGTATCAGCAGTGGTCACCCATATAATTTATTGTTCATATAGTGAAGAGCTGGTACACTAAGGTTTACAACAAATAGTCAAGTGTGTTTCGACTAGTTTATCTTTTTAGTAGCAAATTAACAAGAATAATTTTATTTTTCTTCTATCTTAGGTGAGTCCACAGCTGTATGGTGATAGCTCTCCCAGATTTTTCACTTATTGGACAGTAAGTCTCTAGTTTCTTTTTCTCAAGAAATTAATTCCTTTATTTTCATTGCACTCTTACAATTGATATATATTCTATAGACAGATGCATATCGAGAAACAGGTTGCTACAACTTACTATGCTCAGGCTTCGTCCAAACAAGTAATAGAATTGCAATAGGTGCTGCAATATCTCCAGTCTCAGCTTATAATGGCAAGCAATTTGATATCAGTCTCTTGATATGGAAGGTAAGCTATATCTATCAACTCTTAAATTGTTTTTAAAACTATTTAATATCTGCTATATAGAGTTTAGTCTTCTATTCAACTCTACTAAAGAAAACATATCACTAAGTAATATTTCATTTCTCAACTTATACATGAAACAAACTTTAAGTTATTTATCATACTTCCTTTGACTTCGCTACTCTTTAGCTTCCACTTTGAATGCCACTATTTTCTGTCCTCAATTGAGATAGTGGTAGATCCAGAATCCTCAGTTCACTCGGTGGATTCCAAGTGGACACTTTTAAAATGCCTTACACTTTAAGGAATTGGTCTTTCACTCATTGATACTATGTGAAGATTATAATTTCATAGACAAAAGTGAATCTGATTAGCTGAAAGAAATGGCTAAAAAATTTTCTTCGGCAGCAACATTGTTCCAATGGTTCTGTATTTTGGAACAAGTGATCAGTCAGTTAAATTTGAGAATGCAGGATCCAAAGCATGGGAATTGGTGGTTGGAGTTTGGTCCGGGGGTGCTGGTGGGCTATTGGCCATCCTACTTGTTCAATCACCTCGCGATGCATGCCACAATGGTGCAGTTCGGGGGTGAGATCTTCAACATTCATCCTGCCGGCGTCCACACCTCCACTCAAATGGGCAGCGGGCATTACGCCGAGCAAGGGTTTAAGCACGCAGCTTACTTTAGGAACTTGCAAGTGGTGGACTGGGACAACAGTCTCATCCCTGCAGCAAACCTAAAGGTCATTGCTGATCATCCAAATTGCTATGACATCCAAGCCAGAAGCAATAATGTCTGGGGAAATTATTTCTACTTTGGAGGACCAGGAAGGAGCATTAGATGCCCTTAAGTATAATACAAACTTTGAAGAATTAAAACTACTATTTTCCCTTTTTTCTCATAAGTTTGATTCACTTTTACATTTTAATTGTAAAATTTTGGAAAGGTTACAGTGGAAGAATACATCAAATTTTGTGCTCCTTTACTCATACTTAATTTCTAGCTCATTAATTAGACTGTTGTACAAACAACTGCATACAGCTCAAAGTTTTTTAATGATTTATTGACTTTGAAAATTTCTCAGTACAATTCCAGCACAAATTAATTTTCTAGTAAAGTGTCATAATCTGTAATAAAAGCTTCACATCCATCAATATAGCAAGGGGATTTAATCACTGTCTTTGTTCATAGCTAATCTTCCAAAGCATTTTGGTCCCACTGCCAAATTAATGTAGTAATTGCCATTATGTAGTGAAACAAAAGGATGGGAAAAAGTTTGGATTAACTTTTTTATTTCACCTATCCGTTTTTAATAAATTACACTTATATATCAATCTTTGTGAAGTTACCATTTTAACATTTGAGATTTCCCTTTTCACGGTCGACAGTGGAAAAAATTTATTTATATTCCCTGCTAAGTTTATTTGGAAGGAACAAAAATGAAGAGAAAGAAAACTGAAGAGGGAGGAAAGTGGAGGAGGAAGAAGAGGTAAAAAAGAAAAGAAGATCATATTTATTAGAAGGGGGGAAGGAGTGGGGGGTGGTGTTTGATGTGAAGGAAATAAAAGAAATCTATACTCTCTTTTTTCAATCTCCATTTTGTTTTAAGATGTGAAGGTTACTAATGACTGGCAACCATCAGCCAGCAAGTGGTCACTTAAAGTGGAGTTCCGCACAATCGTCGTCATCGACAAATGATGATGTTCGATGATCATTGGCCAGCAACAAATGGTGGCAGTTTTGGTGGTCTCAAACGACAAGTGGTTTTGGACATTTAAGGGCAAAGTGATGGTCATTGGTGTTCATGGAAACATGAGTATAGTTGTATTCTATCACTTCCCTCCCCTACCCTCAAAATCATTAAATTTTGATGGAAAGGAGAGGCCAAGAAGCTTTTGTTATACTAGAATCATATTTATTAATTATATAAATAATTGCTAAATCTAACAAAAACTTTTAAAAATATGTTTTGGAACTAGAAGTTATGTGACAAAGTCAATAAAAAAATGCAAACATGAATATATTTCCAAGCTCACCAATAAACCTGTAAATATAAAAAAAATTATGCATTTGTCATAAAATGCAATGGAAGAAAAAAAAAATCAAGAAAGGGGGAACCATAGGAAATCTCACCATTATGAACTCGATCGAATAGGTTGCTTGGTTGATACTGACAAACTCACGATCCAGGACCTTGCAGAATTTTAGTTCACTTCTTTTCATAGAGTAGATTGGAATGCCAAAAGACCTGGACAGATAAAGAACTCATGCATTTGATCTAGTAATTTAAACAATGAACAATAAATTCAAGAGGATTTAGTGAAAACATAGCTGACAGCAAGCAACACATGCAATTGTTACTAGGAAGTAAGTGCAGGACAACAAGATCCAATAGAGCTCGATCTAAATTATAGTTGAAGTTCAAAGTGAAACTACTTCTTGGTACAATTCATTCTTGCCAGTATCTGAATCGTTGAAGAAAGAACGTTTAAACACATAGCATAAATTGGTAAATATCTGTTCCTATGCGTCTCACTCTCATGGAGGCCATTTTGGTCAGATCCTTGTTCTTGAAGTCATTTGAAAATTCAGGGTCTAACTTAGAGTTGGCAACAATTTGAGAAACCAACAGCAGAAAAAAAACATATCCTTGTTTCTCAATTATGAATCTTCAGTTATCTTGGCAAACCTTACCTTTGAATGTGCTATACATCTTGGTGAATGAAGAGGAGTTGAGGATGCATGTGTATCAGCCTATCTCAAAAACTAGGGCTAGAAGGCTTCAAAAGGGCACACAAACATGCCAGAACTAGAGAAGTAATTGGTGCTTCAAGTCGTTAAACAGAAGTGTCTACAAAAGAACTTTCGCTTCGGAGTAATTAGGTCAAAAACCCGCAAGGGCTTATTCATATAGGAGAAAAAAAAGGGATTGGATAGTGGATTAAATACCAGACATTGCCGGGAATCTGCTTTCAACTATCAATTCCTATCATCCAATCCCCTACCTAAGGGATGTCCTAATGAATTTGTCCATCTCATAGAAGCACAAAAGAGTAATATAAGTTGGCAGTTTTTTGTATCTGTAGTAGGTTCAACTCCAATCAAATGCCCATACTTTTGACATTTATAACCAAAGATGAGAACGGAGATGCATAAGAATAAGAACATAATTTGCACCCAACTAAGTTAACACAGGAAGAAACAAGCCTCGAGAACCTCAACTCAACCCAAGCCGTCGATTCAGATGGCAACAAACCACATTCAATGCCCAATGTGGATGGCTAGTTTTTTACAAATAAACTGAAGAAACAATAAAAATCTTGGTTGACTAATAAAGCAGATATGGCATCAAAATGAATTCTCATGTTGATGTTACAAAACTAGTCAATCATTTAGAGAAATTCAGATATTGTGGGAATAGTTTATAGGATTAACCATATACAACGACGGAATGGATCTTAATTCTTAAGCCAAATTCTGCGAAGTGAGAAAACAGATAAGAAGCGTATCTTTGCGGGGCAGAGCAAGTTACTTTCACGACATCACTGAAGGAATTGGATCAATGGCAACTTAAACCGGAAGGGCTCAGAAGAATAAAACTGCGAAGGAAATCACTGGAGCAGAGCTCGAACAAATTAATGTATGGAATGTAGCGCTACCTGAGTCAGAACATGTCTCGGAAAACTGGGAGTCTGAAACAAAGCCACCGCTTCCGTGCCGGCGATCCTCCATCCCGATCCAAATCCACGCCCGCACACCCTCGACCTGATCCGGTCGCGCCGGAAATCTCATACGAAAAGGAACCGAAAAATAAAACCAGAAGCCTCAAATCCACCAAGAGTTCAAGCTCCAACGGACGCCAAAAGGAGAGCTTCAAGCTCGATAGGAAGCTACAACTCAGAGCCGCCTTCTTCCGCAAGACTGAGGAGGCGGAACCCTATATGGAGAAGATCGATCTACGTTCCTGGATTCCAGTTGTTGCGATCGAGGGGAGGCAAGAGGAGGACTGAGAAAGAGCTCGAGGATGTGGGGCAGCAGCCTTTGCAATTTGAAATGGCGATTGCGGGCGGTCTGTGTTTTTAGTCCCACATCGCGCAGTGGGTTAAAGAGACAGCGGGTGGACGTGTTTAAGATTGGGACCTTGTAAGTAAATATACTTAACTTGGCGGAGTCGACTGGCGATAAGCAAGTTCCGTAGCAGCGACCTATATTGAACACACGAGGTGCGCTGGCTTATCGTCTCCCCACTTAGTGAAGCGACTAAAGGCAATAATTTTTAAATTCGGTGTGGAAATTTTAAACATTTGCTTAGGCAAATTAAAAAAAATGATTTATTGTAAAATTATGCTGTTTTAATATAATTAAAATTTGGTTTCTAAATGATCGGGCAGTTAATAAACATTTATTTAATTTAATCTTTTCAATTTAATGAAAGTTAAATAAAAATATTTTAAGATAAAGTAAAAATATTGAAAGAGTGTGTATCATAATTTAATATTACTTTAATATCATACCAGTTACAATTGAACATGCTACAATACTAAGTAAAAATATTATATTGAATCATTATTTAAATATTTGAAAAAATAACCTTTTAACTAAAACAGTATAAGGGGTGTCTTTTTTACTTTTTATAAACAAATAAAATAGAATTATGATCGAATTATTTTATAATGTATACCAGTTAATTTTTTCCATGTTTGTTTATAAATATAACAAATGGTTTCATTTATTTGTCACACATTTTAATCCCTGATTATTTTAATGTTTTCTTTTTATTTGCATATAAAAAAATTATGTTTTAAATATATAACACGTTAAAAGAAATTGATAAAACAACATACTTTATTTTTTCAGTGGTATATTTCGTTTACTAGATAAACAATTTAATCAAATTATACAAATAAAAATGTCTACTTTAAAAAATTGACTTATAATAATGTCTACTTTTTAGATGAAATTTTTATTAATTTTTATAATATACTAATAAATAAATATATATTTTTCGAAATTTATTTATTTAATGAAGGTACAACTCGCACTCAAATGACCAGTAAGCCAATTACTGATCGGTTCGTAAAAACAAATAAATCCAAGCCGGATCGATGGGTTTCCGTTTCCTCCTTCGCTTCTTCCTCGCGACGGTCGGGAACCCTGTCGTTCGCCCTTAAAACCCTTCCTTCCCTTGCGATCCATTAGAGAGCAGCCGGATTGAATCGGGAACCACTTCCGCCATTGTTGTTGCTCTTTTTTCGGGGGTTCTCTTCATAAAAAGCAAAATTTGCCCCTTATTTTTTCTTCCCTCAGGAAACCTAAGCGGAGGAAGAGGAATAGGAAGAGAAGATGTCTCCTGTCACAGAGCTCAATGATGGTATCATACGTAGCATGTCCGTCGGTGCGGTCTTCTCGGACTATGTGAGTTCTTTTTCTCTTGCTGACTCTTTTTCTTTTGGTCGTATTTGCTTACATATCGTTAGTTCTGTGCTTCTCTGAGACTATTAGTTTCGGTGATTAGGGAGTTTCTTTGTTCGAGTACATGAGGTATGTGCATTTTGAGCTGCAGTAACTCCATGGAAGCTGGTTTTTGTTGGTGCAATCGATGTGAAGGTTGACCAAACTCAGCTTAATCTTTTCAGCAAGGCAACAAGTGAAAAGGGTAGATTGTTAGAGAAGGATGGCGTTATCAATCGTTATCAATCGATTGATGGAGTTAATCAGTCGATTGATAGTTAAGATTTTAGTTGAAACAGGGCTGTTTTGATCATGTATGCAATATTGGAACTGATGGAAAATAGCATTATGACAACCTAAATTATCGCCATTACTTTGCTTTGGAAATTTGAGTCTTTTATCTAGACTCTATGATATTTTAAATAGTCGTGTGAGGAGTAGGAGGATTGTCAATGTATCATCCATGTACCGTGAGAGCAATTGATACTCTAAATAGTCGTGTGTAAAGGCACAATTGCTCATAGCATTGACTCATTTTCCATCCACAAGAATCAGTTTCATTTTATTTACAAACTTTGGCTCTTGTTTTCTTTTGTTGGCTTGGTTACAATGTCTCATCAATTTGGAATTTATCTGTTGTAGGTAGGGAAAATTAGTTCTATGGATTTTCATCGAACAGAAGACCTTCTTGTTACTGCAAGTGAGGATGACTCTATACGCTTGTATGATACTGCAAATGCTAAGTGAGTATGGCTTTAAATGATCATAATGTTATTATATATCCTGTTTTTTCTGGCTCACTCTGTTTAAAGTCTCTAGTTCATTTTGGCATAATTTGATGAGTGTAATATGTCAGCAATTATACGGTTGGCACAAAAGAAATTACCAAAATTGTGAATTTCTGCCATGCTACTCGCCATGGCACATAATTTCATATCATGGATGTGAGGATATCAGGGTTGTGGTGGAAGCAGATATGGTCGTAGATATGAGGAATAGTAGAAGGGTAAAGTAGGCATTTTACACTTCATCCTAATCTTTTTCCTCTCTTCACCTCATCCCCTCTCAGAGCAAGAGACAACATGGAAGGAGAAGAGGGATGAAAGGGCATAAGAAGGAGAGGGAGGAGGCGCAAGAAGAAGGGCAAGGGTGACGAAGATGGATGAAAAATAAAAGGAAATTTGTTGGCATGGTCTAATTAATGCCTACCTATGTTGAGCACCAAAATTGCACATCCTGATACCTAAATTGATTCCAAAATTGCAATTTTAAACTTTAATCAATGTACTTGAGCTGTTTTTCCCAATTTTGGTAATTCACTTTATAGGTTGTTCAACTCAACTAGTGGTCTATTTCCTGAAGTCTCTTATCACATTTTGATTATATAGAGAAGAATCAACTAAACTATGTATATGAGTATATTTTTCCCACAAATATGTAGATATATGAGTTGGATCCCTTTTATTGCCCTGCATGCCACTTTCATGGTGATTTCGGACTCTGTGATTAAAATTCCCTAGGCAAGGAATTGAGGTATCTTGAAGTTCTATTTACCTATCTAGAGAGAGCTTTCTGTCTTGAAAACTATATTCTCTTGAACCTTCTTTTCTACTATTAGTATATTGGTCAAGGAGGGAAATGTAAAATCTTTTCATTATTTTCTGTTTTCTAAATGAAACTTGTATCATTTTTAGTGAGTCAAACTTGCTCTTGCACGCAGGTTATTGAAGACTACATATCACAAGAAGCATGGTTCTGATCGCATTTGCTTTACACACCATCCAAGTTCCATTTTGTGCTCATCAAGATACAACTTAGAGTTGACAAATGGTGCTTCTTTATATTAGTAATTAGCCATTTTTCTTCTTGAACACAGTTGTGAAAAGCGCGCACCTGGGTAGTGACCCTGGTGCAATACTTTAAAGAAGCACGCTTAAGCGTGTGCCTCTTGAGAGGTTAGGGCTAGGGGTGAGCAATCGGTTATAATTGAACTGACCGAATTGATTAAACCGAAACAAAATAAACCGAACTTTTTTTTTAGTTAACCGAACTGACAAAAAAATCTGTTAATTTGGTTAGAAATCAAAAAAATTAATTTTTCAAAATCAGTCG
>JBAMHZ010000060.1:3457980-3469962 GCA_037177395.1 Alpinia galanga | reverse complement strand
GATGGAAGCACTTGAAGACTAATGCAAAAGATGACAAGAATGAACTTGGGGCATCATTGAGGCCTGAGTCTGAGGGAAGTGGCTAGAAGGCTGAGGTCTAGGCTGAGGGATGGTGAAGTCCCGAAGGCGTAGCATGACTAGATCGATGGAAGCACTTGAAGGCTAGCGCATGGAGACGTAAGACTGATGAAAGTGGCTTGAAGACTAAGGTCTAGGCTAAAGTGAGTTACAAGTATGAAGGGATCACACTTAGAGGAGTAAACCTCACTTTTAAAGTTTACCAGTCAACTACTATGGTTAGCCAGTCGACTGATGAAGGGCAGTTGAGTTGGAGTCGAATGCAACTTGTGCTTGAGTAGTTTAGGCTTGAGCAGTTGACTGGCATTGTAGACTAGTTGACTGGTGAATTATAGCCAGATCACAGAAGCTTTGACAGTCGACTGATAGAGTTTGATAGTCGATTGATTGAAGCATCAGTCAACTGATGATGTTCATCAGTCGACTGGTCCACTTATCCAACGTGGATTTATTCGTTGGAGAGCTATTGTCTCACAATGGATATGACACTAGTAGACTGGTGGGTAAGACCAGTCGACTAATGGGTAAGGCCAGTCGACTAGTGATAGGAAATCAGCCCAAGAAGACTCTATTTAAGGAGAGCTCGGGAGAAGGTTAAAGATGCTAGTTTTTGGTGAACTTGAAGGGGATTAGCTACTGTAATCCACATCTTCAAAGTCATCCAAACTACCACAAGCACGCTCAAGCAAAGATTCATTCATTTGTAAAGTTTTATTTACTTGTTTTTTATAATACTTATTGTATTTATTTCTTGTTTGTATTAGTGCTTGTATTTATTTGTAATAAGGTTGTTCCACCTTGGTTTTCATCCAAATGAAAATAAATCTAGTGAAGCTTTGTTGTGGGAGTGATCCACATTATGGATTACCGTAGAGTAAGAATTAGAGTTTCGAACCACGTTATATCTTGCATTGTTCATGTGTCTATGATTCGTTATTGTTTTTATTACTATTTTGTTGCGTATTAATAAGTTTTCTAGATAAACACAATCGACACGAGCGAATGACGAAGAATTGGGGGAATCACTATTCACCCCCTCTAGCAATCACAAAGGTCCTAACACATCATTAATATGATATATTATCTTCAAAACTAAACATCTACTCTATGACAATGATTGATATTTGACAAATTAGATTTTTTTTTTTGTAATGATGGAAAGGATGAGAAAATTTTGAGTCTCTTATGACCACTACTATAAAATATCAAAATCCACATTTGCTATATGTTTCACTAAAATCAACAAAAGTTATAAAATAATTCTTAAGTTCCTATCTGAAACTTAAGGGTTCTCATGGATGTTGTCTATTCTTTCAATAAAAGTTATATTTTTGTAAGTTTTGAACTACTACTATTAATATTTTTCAATTTTAAATATATTAGTATCTAATTCATATTTTAAATTATATTCTTTGTAAATATAATATAAATTATTTCTAATATTTTATACAATATTAATAGGATTAAGAGAAGAATAATTTTTTAATGAAATTAAAGTATCATAATTAATATACAACTAACATTTCATATAAAATATCTAACTTTAACTTAGGGTCTAAAACAATATAACTAAATAAATATCAAAGATATAATAAAAATATTTTCCTATTTTATTTTTATTGTTAACATGCAAAGAGATAAAAATTCATTCAAAATTAAACTATGTTATAAAAATTCATCATAATTAAACGAGAAATAGAATAATAAACATTGTAAAATTATTCAGTTACATCACTAAATATTTTTAAAATTTTATAAATGTTACTATATGTATTTCATTATTGTGAAAATAAATATACAATAGTATTATTAATAATTTATGCAAAAAAATGAACATAATAGTTTTCTATATTGAAATGAATTTTATAATAGTTGATATGTTGAATTCCAACGTGTTAGTATATCACGTGAAAAAAATTTAAATCTCATTTTATTAATTTTATAAAATTTATCCTATTATTTTATTATATTAAGATATAATCATAAATAATAAATGACAATTTTAATTCATTTAATATGATTTTTTTAAAAAAAATAATTTATTTTAAATATATAAATTTAAAATATAACATACAGAAACTTACCCATATTCTAAAAGTGGTGTTTCACTTCGCGTTGCGTGTTTCACTTCAAAGTCTGTGCAATATGATCTCCCATCTTCCTATATGATGATATTTCCCTAGGAATTGGAGTACTATATGCCCTATTAAGACACACAAGTGTTTCTTTGATTTAGTCATGATCCAGAAGAAATATCAATTTGAGAACTATCCTTAATTGAATTCTACTCCCTAAAGGATTAGTCAAAGTAGGTCTATTTTTTAATACATAAATTGTACTCTAAATTTATTCAATAGATGAATTAGAAGGAGACTATCTACCAATATCACAACAAAAAAAAAATGATAAGCCTATATTCATCACTCCCTTATTTGTATAAATTATACAAGATTAAAAATCAAATAATAAACATCAAAGTTTGATAGATCTTTCACGAGATAGTAACAGTTATATTAATTAAATCTAAGGACTGGTTAAATCTAGCCACATCAAATCCCTACAAATATTAGATATGAGTTAGATTTTTTTCAATGAATTCACCCTCAAGATATCACAATTTCACTACTACTATAATTAAAGGGTAATCCGATGATGCCGGTTTCAGGAAAAAAAATTTATTATATATAATTTTACTTTGTATAATAAAAGATTATTTCTGTTATTTAAATCTGAGTATTCTGAATCATATAATAATGATTTTATTGCTATCTTAACACTTCTATTATGCACAGTTTTACCTCTGTTTCTATCTAAAATAAAAAATACAAAAAAAGTGACCTCAATCTCTGTCATCATGTGTTCCCGTAGTGCCGTATCAGTCGCGGCAACAGGAAACGCGTTGATCAAAGGAGGGTTATGCAATCGTTAACGGAGCGCCGAAATGTTCTTCTCTTCCCATTCCACCCCAGAACGCGAGCGGTGGCTCAATCGCTTCGTGATCTCCACGAGCAAAAATAATAATAAAAAAGATGCACGCGTTGCCATTTGAATGCAACAACCTTTCTGCCTGAACTGTTGACCCCGCATGAAACCTGAATCGAGCAGTGCTGCAGCAATTAAGAATCGCAGTGTGTTTCACGAGAAGATAGATATATATATATATAACCTCAATCTTCACTCCAAAGCCATCTCTCTCGCTCGCTCGCTCAGCGTTTCAATCTTCTTCTTTGCTGTTTCCTTCTGCCATGTCGTTATATATTCCGGCTGTCGTATGCCGTCTTGGGGAAATTAATGGAAGAGGAGAATAATTTGAACTCGGGGTTGCTCTTCGAGGGGTGCTCTTCGGCGAGCGCTTCTTTCAGGGAGTTGTACTACGGGGCTGTCGCCGGCTCTGTGCCTTTTGAGTGGGAGTCACGGCCAGGAACGCCCAAAAAGGATGGGGCCATCGCTAGCAGCGCCGTCCCTCCGCTGACGCCACCGCCCTCCTACTACGGCGCCTTGGAGAAGAGAGAGACCAGGGCCAAGTACTCCTCCAGGTCTGGCCGCCTCATGCACGCCGTGGTGCTGCTCATCTTGAGGAGGTTCCGGCGGCCCGCTTCTTCGTCCTCGGTCAGTTCCAGCTCGAGGTCCTTCTCTTTCTCCTCCTCCTTCTCCTCTTTCTCGTCCTGTAAATGGGACAAGGAGGATAACTCCATGAACTAAATTTTGAGCCTGTAAATCCTTGAAGAGAAAGAAAATTACAACTTATTGTTCATGGCTTAGCTTAAAGCTCTAGTGGATCTATAAACTTGCTGAATCCTGTTAAATATCATGTTTCGTAAGAACACTTGTTTATAGATACAATGACGACTGTTAATAAAGAATATTCTCTTTCTACGACAAGTCTTAATACAAAGATGATTCTGGTAAATGACGCTGGCCGATTTATAGTAAAATATAAGAGTTGATTTTTCTGGTGTTCATTTCTCAGCACAATTGATCTTCCCACGTAGGAGGTCATTGTGTGTGTGTGTGTGTGTATATATATATATATATATATATATATGGTATTAATGTGAACCGATTAAGTAATTTACTTTATGAGTTATGAATTTCAATTTATTAGATGTGAGATTTAATGTATATAACTCGTTAACTCAAATCCATTATTGATAATGAGCCGATAATTAATAGATCTGGCCCCCGATATCTATATAAGGCATGGTTCCCGTAGGGACTGGGTAATCTGACAGTCTTCTTGTATCATATCGATGAGGAGAGTTTTATGACATCGTCACCCCAGAACCATACAGAAGACCTGCCTGTTTCTTCTTCGTAGGAATTTAGGATCAGATTGACGACGCGTGATTGATAGTTGCTCTGTTGCATTCAAGTTTTATTTACGTTTACAGCATTGTCATTTATGTTTTATTTGTTACTGTAAATTTTAATAAAACTAGATTTGTATTTTGAATCATGTCGTATTCTTTTTGGTTTCTTGAATACATGTTTAAATTCGTGATTTCCATTAATTGATATCAAATCTAGTTGCTTTATCGATTTTTACAGTATTAGATTATAGTTTTCATCATTTTTCATCAATTTTGTATGAGATATGGATCTTTTGTCACAAAACAATGATTATTTCATGAAAACATAAATAGAAAACCAAGTTTTAAGCATTAAATATAAGTTTATGAGTTTTTCCGTAATGAACACAAAGAATGGCAGCATAACTGCCACTGTTCATGGTGAAATCGTTGTGTTTGATCTAGAAAAATTGCTCTGAATCACCTATCAGTCGACTGATGCATTGCGTCAGTCAATTGTTGTGCCTAAAAAGTCAAATAGAATACTTCTAAGTCGATTGCTGGACTCGACTTGACACACCAGTCGACTAGCCCAGTGTGGACGAGTTCCAGTGGAAAAAATCATCTATTTTTACTAAATATTTTTAAAAAATTACTCTCTCATCTAGAAAAATATATGTAAAATATAAGTATTACAAAGCTTCTTATAAATTTCAATCGAACGATAATTATGAGTTATTGAAGTAATATGTCGAAACGAAGCACCCGATAAAATTTGATGTCGAACATTCATAAACTCAACTATCTAGATTTCAAGTTTATGTAAATATTTTAATATTAAATTAAGAAATCATTAGCTATATTTGTTTATGTATAATATCTGTCCTTTAATTTTGGATCTAAATAAACTTTTAAAGATTTTTGTCATGAATTATTTAACTATCTACTAAATATGTTCCTTGAACTATAATTTGCAAAATTAAAAAATTAATAAGACTAAAAAAAATATTTAATTAAAGAATTTAGTAAGTCATATAATAAAATATCTTTATATTCTGATATTTAAAATGATTATTAACAAACTCATTCATATAGGTATGACTTATCAATCAGTTAATAACTCTTAGGCAATTTAAAAATATTTATAAGTATATTGAGTTTTTTATAAATTATATATTGCTCATAATATCTCTTAATTATTATATTTAATTTTAAAGGAAAGATATTGCAAGTACGATGAACTTAAATTTATCTATTATTCTTTTTTTTTCATATTCAATATGTATACTATATTTTAAATTTATACATTCAAGATGGTTTAAAAATTTTAAAAATTAAATTGAGTCAATAAAAATTATTATAAAATAATAGGATAGATTTTATAAAATTAATAAAATGAGACATAAAAATTTTCTGCATAATGTACTAACAAGTTAAAATTTAAAACACTAATTATTATAATATTCATTTCAATATAGAGAATTATTATATTCATTTTTTACACACAATACTAATAATATTAATATTTATTTATTTTTATGCCAACGGAATATATATAGTAGTATTTGTAAAATTTTAAAAATATTTAATGATGTAACTGAATAATTCTTCAGTGTTTATTATCCTACTTTTTATTTAATTTTGATGAATTTTTATAATATAGCTTTATTTTTAAATGAATATGTTATAGATAAATTTTTATCTACTTACGTATTAACAATAAAAACAAAGTGAAAAAAATATTTTTATCATATTTCTAATATTTATTTCATTGCATTTGCTTTAAACTCTATATTTAAGTTAGATGTTTTAGATGAAATATTAGTTATATATTATGATAATTTAGTTTAAGATTATTCTTCTTTTGATCTTGCTAATATTATACACAATATTAAAAAGAATTTATATAATATTTATAAAGATTATATTTTAAAATATATATTAGACACTAATATATCTGAAATATAAAATATTAGTAGTAGTAATTTAAAACTTATAAAAATATAATTTTTATTAAAAGAACGAATGAAATATTCATAAGAATCCTCAAGTTTTATATAGAAATCTAAGAATTATTTTGTGATTTTTTTTTATTTTAGTGAAATGAATAACGAAATAAATTTTGATATTCTACGATGTTGATGCAAAAACTCAAAATTTTCTCATCTTCTCCATCATAATAAAAGAAATTCTCACTTGTCTAGTCGATCGTTGTAATAGAATAGTCATTTAGTTTTGAAGCTAATATATTAGATGAAAAATAATCTATTTTGTCACTTTGGAAGCATAAACATTCCTTGATGATTGAATTAGAGCTGAAAAAAAATACAAAAAAAATGTAACTTTCAAATGACGAGATAGAAGACTTCGATACCAAAAGAACCAACACAATGGGGATGAAAAATGGAAGAAAATAATAACATCACTTTCTAAGATAATAAGGGCAAAAAATAAGTAAATTACGTAGGTTTTGATTCTCTTATACCCTAAAGGGATATATAGACAATTTAAATAAGTGTAAGTCTTTTTATATTTTATATATTTTTAAAATAAAAAATAACAATCTTACATTGAACCGTCATAAACCATAAATTGAATCGTAATCCATAAATCGAATCTTACATTGGATATATCAGTACTTCCAAATCATAAACTATAGCTGTCTTAGAAGGTTAAGATTAAGAGTAAATATTCAATGATTCTAAACCATGGTTTAATATAGACTAGTGATGATAGCAATCCATGAAGATGCAGGTGAAGCAAGCACAAATCAAGGCAAATAAATTTTGCACAATTTAGACGATTGATAAGTGAGGTAAATTCTCCTCCCGAAGAAAAATTGCTTGATGATATTGCCAGTTTAACTAGATCATTAAATAAAAAAAAAAAACATTTAAAGAAACTAATTTCCATGCTTGAAGATAAAATTACTTCTTTTACACTTCCTTGTAAATCACATGATTTAAATGTAACTAGAGTAAAAGAATTTGTGACCGAAAATATAGATTTGAGAAAACAAGTGAATAATTTTAAAAAAGTCATTACATCAATTCACCATCTAATAAAAAATCCTAAATATTATCTTAGAAAATCAAAGAGTCCATTATTGCAAAATGTTTAGGAAATAAAGGGGAAAAACTAAGAAAAAAATTATAATTATCAATTATTATTGGAAGTCAAACCAAGAAAAAAATTGCAAAAATCATCTCTAGGAAATTGATCCCAAAAGTTTATTAGGGAGTCTCTAGTTCTGTCTAAACCTCAGTTTTATTCTTCTAGATTGATTAGGAGATGTCAATCATTGAGGGAGAGTTATTAACATCTACTTATATACACGTTAGGTTAGTAGCTATCTTGATTTATTTTTAAAATTGTATGAAATAAATATGGCATGATTGTTTGTCGTAATGAAAATAATACACAAGTGATATGTTAAATATATTTGCATTTCTTAATTTGGTGTAAATTTAAAAAATTATGATGATTAAAAAATATATGACAATGCTAGAATTCAATCCTAATACCGATCCCCTTTTTTTTTTTTTTTTTTTGACCTTTTCAGTAGAGCTGACCCTAGGGGAGGACTGCTGAGGCCCTTGCTCAGGGCCTAAAATTCAGTTTTTAAAAAAATACATAGAAAGAAACTTAATTTTTTTTTCAAAAATAAAATTTTTACCATTATAAGGGTTTTTTTTTTTTTTTTTTTTGTTTCGCTCCTCATGGCTTCAAACTTCTAGAACCGGCTCTGCTTTTCAGTCCAAGTAAACAACCTCCTCCTATTTATTACTTCTTCTTCCACTAAAGTAAATATTGTTTGGCATGGGTTATCATCCACTTAAAACATTTACTCGTTTCATTCCTCATCCTCTCCTAAGCCAATTGCTTTGTTCTCGTCCGGCTCGCTCCTGCAGTAGGTTCGGTTCGTTCACGGAGAATACTTTTTGAATGTCAAGGACTTGGCGTCTGAATAGCTAATTCAGAAGAAGATTATGCTGTTGTTAGATAGAGTCTTGTCGGTATGAAAAGAAATGTGATAGAAATCTCGATCTCCACTTTTTTTGTTTGTTCGTTTGTTTGTTTGTTTGATTGGAGAGCATTTCATTTTCTTCTCTGAAACAACTTGCTTCTCGCTATCAGTTAGATATAGCTGATAATACTACACCAGGTTTTAAGATTAATAAAATATTTTATTGGCTTCTAATGATTTGTCATCTTTCGTTAAATCGAAAGAGAAAGTTATTACATTTTTGTCACGCAAGGAATACTATGGTTTTGTATTACGAGATATCAATTATCAAAGTTTACTTGAGCTGCGTTTTATCGCATCAACAGCAGCTGCAGTGCAATGATAAAATATTAAAAGAAATAATTAACGAATCCAAATTCAATTTTTAAATTAGATGAATATTTTAAGGATTCACTTTTGAACGTGTATAAATTATATTTTAAATTCATCTGATAGATAAATCGAAAGAAAATTATCTATCATTAGAATTAATCAATAAAATTTAAACACTCAAATTATACCATTAAAATCAAATCTTATTCTACTTAGGTCATTGAATTCCATTCCTTATAATATTATTATTTATATTTAAATAAATTTTATTCTATTTTATCATCGCTAACTAAGTTTTTTTTTAATTTTTTTTCTTTCTCATTTGATATGTATTTTTGTCAAATTTTATATCACTAATTAACTGAAATATTTATTAGTCTTCTAAATATATATTCATACTATACATACATAGGAAATTGATATCCTGGGTGATAATATCTTGCATGCGCAAGTCATGCACAGTAATTAAGAATGCACAGAAACTGAGAATGCACAGTATCGTCGCCCCGCGGCATCGTGCGATCATGCTCGGATCTTAGCTAAGACGTGGTCAGATTCCAACAAGATCGCGGTCAAATCGTGGCCATGACATTGCGGTCATGTCACAACCATTTGTGGCCAGGTCACAACCATTTGTGGCTGCTATGCGACCACAATATCATAGCTCTGATCGACCACAAACCGCACTGCGATCAGATCACGACCTCATTCGTCGTTGATAATGGCCTCATTTGTGACCATTCACTGTTGTGATCACACGCAATCGTTGTTGTGTTCACGCTCAATTGTGGCGAGAGAGACTGTGCTGGCAACCACATATATATGTATATAATGTTTAGAATTAGTTGATAAGATAATCAAGCTAAACCTAGTTTAAAATTAATCAAGCTATTGAAACAACTATTCAAACTTGATTTATTTATTTTTTAAATCAAACTTGACTTGTTTAATTTGTATCAAGCTTCTAAATCAAATTTGGTTTGAATTTGAATCAAGCTTGATTCGAACTTATTTAAGCTTACTTGTTTAAACATTATCAAGCTCTTAAGCCAAGTTGATTTGTTTGAAATTTTAATATTTTAATTAATTGGCTAGTATAAATAATTATTACAAATATAAATAAACTCGTTTGATAAAGTTTTATTTATAAACATAATTTACAAACTATATTCGCGAACATTATTTAAGAACACTAACTATTCAGGAACATTGTTCACAAATATTATTCATGAACATTAACAAATCAAAAATATATGTGTTCATTTAACTTATCAAACTATTCAAATTTATTCATTTAATTGATTTTAATAGTTATTAAACAAACATAAATAAATTTTTATCAAATCAAATTTATGCACGAATGTTTAGCTTCTTTGCCGCCTTCATAAAATCAACGTTACTATTGTGCAAAAAGCGATTTGCTCACCCTCAGTGCCCCCGTCAACCGGTCCCACAACCAAGGGCTAACCAAGGGAGCACTTTGTGCCCAACCAAGGGCTATGTGCAAAAAGCGATTCGCTCGCCCTCAGCGCCCCCGCCAACCGGTCCTACAGCCAAGGGCTAACCAAGAGAGCACTTTGTGCCCAACTAAGGGCTAACGCAGCAGGAGGGCAAGCACCCTAAAAAAGTTTGCAGCTCTCGGGAATTGACCTTTGCTCTATTGTACAACTTTACTGCTGCGCTAGCTATAAAACCCTCTCATAAAGACAAATCAACGTTACTATGTATCATAATTTAAGTTGAACCAAGTGCCATTATTATTGAAGATGTATATTTTAGACATAGTTCCTTGACTAGTTTTTGATTGTATCTATAATTCAATAACTATATGTTGTTTTGTTTTCAACCATAATTAATGAACATGATACTATGTTATAATGGAGACGAGATCAAAAGATAATTGCAGGATGAAAAAACTGCACTATAGTGTCAGTCTAATTGGCCATTAGGAATCTGATTTGGATAGATTAATAGCTAGAGATCGTTGCATTTCGAGATCTACTGTTTCAAGGAACTCGGAACTGTAAAAAAATAACTAAACATAGACTAAAACAAACAGTAACTAAACATTGAACCGACCAAGTCATTGCACATCCAATCCATTTAAAGAACCAGACCAGACCCGAAACCAGGTTCAGTTTTTCCAGCCGGATCACCCAGTCCAATCCATTGTCAATAAATGCGACTTAGATTTTCAGATCCTTCGAGGTGGCGATGTAAGGACAAATTCTCTCTAAACCGCAGCAGTAGAAGATGTCTTCTCTGATTTTTTTCCCTGTCAAAGTTAACACTAGGTCAAATAGCCATCGGTTCCCAGGCTAATGACTCCCCAATGCCTAAATTAGACCTTGTAGGTGGGAGAGGAAAAAGACTAAAGAAGAATAATAAAAAGAATGTAGTAGTCAGGACTGATTGAAAAAGAAAAAAAACTCTCTTGATGTATGCACCTTTCTTTACTTATACCTGCAAAGGGAAATCTTTTTCCCACCTTTTCCTTTCCACTTTCTCCCCACATTTTCTGACAAAGAGGAAGCTACTGAAATGAGATCATTGTGAGAATGACAAGTGACACAACACGAGATCTTTGTTAAACCGTTAGAAGAAAACATCTTTCTTGTTATGGTATAAAGCATCTTCTTTTAGCTGTTATCATGCATAAGTGGTGGTCCCATTTACTTTCCAATAACCACGTAGGCATAAACATTTAATAACTTTTGAAAAGAAATCTTTCACAGGTCTCCTTTTAAAAAAAGGACATAAGCTTTCCTATGATGCCGAGCCGTTTCCATATAACCCCCACGACTCTTTAGACTGTATTGAACAATTTTCCCAAGGCATTCTTCTTATCTATAGTCGGGCCGTTACCCATTGGTTCGGCGATCCTCCTTATGGCTGGACCGGTCTTGGTTGACTCAAACTCTTTTCTCTTCTGGTTCTATCGTCTTTCTCTTAGTCGAGTCATTCTCATTGAATTTGGCGTTTTTCTCTTCCGGGTGGAGCCGTTTCACTTTGGCTTGATCGTCTTTTTCTTAGTTGCACTACTTTTACATGACCCAACACTTCTGTCCTCTACGTTGAGTCATTTGATTTCAACTCAGGGATTTATCTGACGGCTGAGCCGTTTTATTTCAGCTTGGGGATTTGAATGATGGCCGAGCCATTTTAGTCCAACTCAGTCAACTTTTCCCGAGCTAAGTCGATCTGACTTAGCTCAATAATTATAGTCTCAATCGAGCCACTCTCATTCGACTCAACCCTTCTTTCTTTGGACTCAAA
>JBAMHZ010000060.1:3446534-3457880 GCA_037177395.1 Alpinia galanga | reverse complement strand
ATTAATTATGACATGTGAAAAAAAACTATGATGTTAGTATCTCGTTTAATTATAATAAGTGTATTCATTTATTGGAAATAGTAAAATCTAATTCCAGTTCTTTACTGAATTTTTTTTTTTTTTTTTGTGTCTAATCCTTCTATTGCATACGACTGGAGGGCATACTGGATTTGATAAATTTTTGTATGTCTTCTTCTTTGACTTACTCTTGAAGATTTTCTCTTTCCTAAATAGAAATATGCAAGCGGTAACCAACTATCAGGAACTACGGTATTCTTTATCTCAATATAGAGACCAAGTCCTTCAACATCAAGCTCTTCTTCAAGCACAAATCAATCAAGTTGCGCGGGAAGCCTCTTGCTTCAGATAACGTTCCCTTTTACAAAAATTAGACATGTGTTGTACTTAGTTAGCTGAGACTCATTATCAATGGAAGATAGATAAAGACTTTATATCAAATTTGAAGGGCCAATTAGCAAGAGAAATCTGTCGAAGCTCCACCTTCTAAAGAGAAAGCAACATTACTATCTCTCAACTACAACATCATCAAGCTTCTTTGCACCAAGCACAATAAGAAGCTGTACGTTCCCCGGTGTATATGGCAGCTGCCAAAAATACTTCTGCTTCTATCAATTAAGATGTAGTCACCCTGTCTAGAGTCCTTCAGGAAGATCACCAGTCATATTCCCATAATATAGGTGTCATGGCCGAAAGACTTAATTAAGTATCCTTCTGGTATCGTTGGCTCCATAAAGACTTCATCGAGCATCGAAAGCATTGCATTAAATTTTGTTAAGAGATGAGAGCCCGGGTGAGGATTATTTTTCATAAAGGATTTAATGGGGTTGTCCACCAATATGCTAAACCAGGATTTCCTCCTTCTCAACAGCCGTCTACATTTCTGAATTGGAAAGTAGCCCTTCAACGTTGTTCTCCATATCTTTTTGAATTATGATGGGACCCATTTTATTTGTATATATGTAAATCCACTGATAGTTTTGAAGTGGATGTCTATACTTTCCTGTAGGATCGATGTTTAATATTATCATTTGGATCTTCAATGATTCCACTGTCTTCTTATCTTTTATAAACAGTAAAAATATCTAATGTATGACGTTCCAAAGTCTAAAGAGATCTTTTCCAGTAAAATCTTAGAGGTAGTAGGCAGCTCCGCCTTAGACAGTATTACGGAACTTCATAGTTGAACTATTCCTGAAAGATTATCTAATGTCGAAGTTTTACTCTATCCACTGAGCAAACTCTTGCACAGATGGTCAATCCCATAAATTTTTTCAAAATTCATCGTCGAATGTTGTCCTAGCAGAGAATCTAATTGCATTCTTCTGTGAGATGTTTTTCTGCTTTATCATTGCACCGTACCCAAGAGGAGGTGCAATTTAATTTTTTTCTTAATTTTACAGTAGCTGCTGTGATAAAATTAATTAATTAATTAATTTAGTAATTAAATTTTAATTTCTATTATTAATTTAGTAATAAAAATTTAATTTTATCATTAATTTAGTAATAAAATTTAATTTCAATCTCTAAATTAAAGGATAAATCATTAATTAATTAAATCAATTAATCTTTTCTTAATCATATTGTGATAAAATTAATTAATTTAATTTTAGCGCGGCAGCCAACGCACGGTTCAATTTATAATTTACTCCATACATCCAATTAATTTTTTCTACTGCTTTAATTAATCAACTAATTAGTCATATAATTAAATCATTGATTTCTCAATTAATAATAATTAATTGATTTCTTAACAAATTAATTCTCATTTTTCATCTTCTATGAATTGACTTTTAGTACTTTAGAGAATCATGTCTATAAATCAAACTTGTATACAAGTACTATTTTTATTTGATCATAATTTATCAATCCTTTCGGTACTCGATTAATATTAAATAATACTTTTTTATTTACTCAAAAAAATAATTTAAGATGACGTACGAAATTATTAAATTATGGAATCAATTTTGCATCATAAAATTCAAAAGAAAAAAATAATCTATGAATTTCTTTCTGTCAGTATCAATAATTTAATTCCATATGAAATTTAAAATTCACTGCTAATCTAACGGTAAAATTTAAATTCTGCCATTAGTTAGAGATGCAATTTAAATTTGATCGCTAAATTAGTGATGAAATTTATTTCCATTGTTAATTTAATGATCAAATCTAAAATCGACCGTGAATAACAAAATCTAAATTCCATTGTTAAATTAATAATGAATTTTAAATTTTATCGTTAAATTCAATCATTAATTAACAATCAATTTATATATATTAATGATTGTTAATTTAAGATCAAATTTTTAGTACATCATTAACTATAGATCGTTAAAATATAATTTTACAAAGTCCTTCAGGACTGACTCAGTTGGTAAATATATGGGGTAACTCTTAAGTGAGCAGGAGTTAATTTTCGGAGCTCTAAATCATCAACCGATCTCTTCCTTTGCACTTGTCACACCTGAGTTTCTGATTTACCCTCTTTCTCAGTAGGAACAGTTGAGAGAGACTACTAATGTGACGATTCCATATTTTTTATTTAAACTTTAATAGGTTTTTTTTAAGTCTTAAATTGTACTATTTTAATTGTGTGAAAATTAACTAAAAGTTGAGTGCTTATTTTATTTACTCAGATGGTTAATAAAGATTTATTGGAGCTATAATCTCTTATGGTCCAGTTGTTAAAAGAGTGTTTTACCATAGAATAGAATTGACAATTCCTGAGGATTAGTAGGGTCAAAAATTCAGTGCTAAAAAAAAATTAAATGCAGTTAAATAAAAAATAATTTTTAAAAAAAATCTTACGGAATCAATTGATGCAGTATAAAAATACCGGAGATTTAATGAATATTTGTTAAAATTTAAGGGAGTAAGATGAAAATTTATCGTTAAAACTTGAAGCCCTAAATCCTCCCACCTTTCCTGTTCTTCGTCTTCGCCTTCGCCGCGGCGATAAGCGCCCGTCGTCTTCAGACCAGGTATTACTATCATGCTTAAAGTCGCCGGTGTAGCTCCGGAAGTTTCGTGTGCTCTAGCTTACGCGTTGGTTCTTCCCGGAATCCCTAATAGAGGCCCGGGCTAGGACACGGTGCCTGTTGGCGCTGCTAGCGATGTGGTTTCGCTAGTTGCAGTCACGGAGGCTGCCGCAGCACCGGATTCCCTCCGCGGGGATGCCGCTTACACACACAAACACGACATGGACTATTTTGTGTGTTTTAGGATATGATGTTTTGTGCATATTAATAATAGACATTAATTAATTGAGTGCCGCGATGTGATGTGCAAGGTATAAAAGGATGAAGATGCAACAAAGGAGTAATTAGCTTGTTATGTCCATTGTTCGATTGTTTTTAGCTTTATGCTGATCTTTGTTCGTTAATCAAGTTTGAATTTTGCATTATGTTTAAAGTGATAGCTAGGACAATTTGCATTAGAATGATAAATTGAGTTTGAGAAGAATTTAGAGTAGTAATTCGGAAATAAGGAATCGTTTAAGATTATTTAAGTATAATATTATGACAGTGTTCAATTTTATCACAGAATAGCATGTAAATGTAGGTCAACCTAGCAATCAAATCCTTATAAAAAAACTGTCTCTTTTGTAGATACTCCTCAGGCAGCAAGAACAATGGCTCGATTCAATCATGTGAGTTTCCATCCTTTCTGTTATCCTTTTTTTTTTCTCTTTCTTGTTTCATACTGATTTTGTTTTGTTTTCCTTTGGATGTAGAAGAAAAGGCGGGGGCTTGTTAAGGCACCTGTTGTAAAGAATCAACCGACTGTAGATCAGATTACTGGCCAAAAGATTCCCAAGAGCTTTATCTTTTCAAGGGGAAGGCTGCCAGGCCCAGTCAGGCAATTGGAACTGGATCTTCGAAAGCTTATGCTCCCTCACACAGCTCTAAAATTAAAGGTTATTCTATAACTCGATCCTGTTCATTGGAGTTTTGTTTGATATGATTTATTTGGATTCTGAAATTTATATTCGTCTGTGATTTATAAAGCATTTGCCTTTATAACAGTGATTAAGAAAAAAGAAGTAAAAAGTAAAATGATCCATGATTAAATGAGGTTAAATTGTTAATGAGGAAACGGGAGCAATGTGACAATGAGGAACTAACACCATATGTCTCAAGTAAGAGATGACTTTCCTTTGTTTGCATTCAGCACTCCATCCTGCCATTATGCTTAGCCAGATTCAAATAATCACTACAATATTAGGAAAAACAGCGATTGCTACCAGTTACATGGCCAAACTGATAATGCATATATAAAGTACTAAGTACTTAGTTGGAATTAGTTTGTTGTATTTCATTAATGGAAACTTGATCTATAGAATTGTCTTAAATTTCATTTGACCTGCTTATATCATTGGATGATCGAATCTTCAGATCCATGTCTTAAAAATGTGATTTTTTTCCATGCAGCATTAGATCATAAAGCTCATCATGGTATTATATTTCTGACTTCTAAGGCAATTCTATGTCACTTTTGCTTAATTCTGACAGTCACTTGAAGGATTATAAGATGGAATCATCTTGTTTCTCACTCTAACATAAAGCCTCCTTATTCCTGCATGAACTCCATTTTTTTTTTGTTTATTTGACTTTCTTTTTATTTCATAGTCAATGGATCTACTATGTTGAGCAGTTTGTTTGCTTGGATTACAGGAGAAAAAACGGAATAAGCTGAAAGACTTCCTAAATGTTGCTGGGCCTATGGGTGTAACCCATTTCCTAATGTTATCATATCCAAAGAGTATTCCGCATTTGCGTGTTGCAAGGACACCTCAAGGTCCAACACTTACTTTTGAAGTTCAAGAATACTCGTTGGCTGCTGACATATCTCGATCACAATCTCGACCAAGTTATCCTAAGGAATTATGTGATAACTCACCCTTGGTAAGTTTGCATTGTTGTTTCCAAATAGCACATTGTTTTATCCTGTTGTTTTTGACATCATAGTTTTAACTATATTACATTTTTCTAAATTTTTTGTTTTTTTATATTCCTTAATTTTAATCCATTTTCTTTGGGTCTGAGCAAGTGTATTTATTGCAGATAGTGCTTTCTGGCTTCGGGGGTGGAGATCAGCACCTGAAGCTCACAACAATAATGTTCCAGAACATTTTTCCTGCCATAGATATAAATACTGTAAGTATTGAAACAAAAGTCACATTGAGTTATCATTCTTCATCTTTGTCCGAAGAAATGGCCGTTTTGACTCATTCCTGTGTCCTCATCTTAACTGGAAGTTGAGTCAGGTGAATGATCAAAATCTATCAAATTTCTTCATATTATCTACTTCCCTATAGGTTAAACTGTCGACGTGTAGGAGGATTGTTTTATTAAATTACAATGCCGAAACAAAGCTTATTGACTTTCGGCATTATTCCATCCGCCTCCAACCTGTTGGTGTCTCTCGGAGGATTCGGAAGTTTGTTCAAAAGCATGAGATACCAGATTTGAGGAACCTTAAGGATGTCTGTGAATTTGTGACCAGGTAATAGCTAAAACATGTTTTAGCACTAGTGAGTTTAACAGCTAGAAATCTCAAAAACAAATCAATGTAATTAGTTCCATTTTTTGGCACATTTTGCTTCGCAATGTAGCCTCATTTGTGCACATATCAGCATGCTGTTTGGACCCAGTTATTTAATCATGTTTGATCTTTAAAATTTTGACATTATCAAAGCAGCAATCATGCCTGTAGTTTGTCTTGCAGTGTTGACATTAGCCATGACTTGCTAAAGTACATGATTGTATACCCTTAAGTCTTCTGAAAATGTTTTATGAAATGGAAAGAAAGCAGCAATCAGTTTTCCCCCCTTCAAAATGAGGATCATAAACTGTTTAGATTTTTTGCATCTATCTTCCAATGAGGTCTTAGTTTGTTGTTAAAAGTTCGATTCTATCCATTCTTTTTGCTAAAAAATGTTTGAGATATTTATTTCTTTTGTTTTTTTCCCCATCTCAGGTTATTTTAGTTACTTTGCTATCCATTTTGTCCACTTGTTGGGTCCTTTCCAATCTTGTTCATTTTCTTTCTAATCCCCATGTATTCTGAGAATTTTTTCCCCAGCTCTTGCAATTTATGTCACTATGAAACAATTCATGATTGTCTATATTCCTTGACTCTTGCATCAACTCCCATAGGTTGGTTGGGTTTTTATCAGTGCCTAAATAAGTTGGACATTTATTAGTCAATTAATTATACTATTCTATCCTTGGTCTATTGGATAAATTAAAACAAGATCTATATCATGTTGAGGCTTTCTAGATGTTCATACATTAAAACTTGTCAACTCTAAGTTCTACTGCCCAAATTTAATTAAATACTCTAGATCCCTACTAATAATTAGCTGGGTTCTTGCATGTCTTTAGTCAAATCTTGTGAACTCCAATCATTCATAGGTAGCATCTTGATTCTACACTTGTGACTTAAATTCACTAGCCTTTATGTAGCACCTTAAGGCTTGATTCTCAAAGAAGGTAGACAATCTTCTTCACGTCATAATACATGAGATCTCTTTCAACTATAAGTGGAGAGCTATCTTTACTCGTGCCTTTACCATCCTTTTTGTAAAAGTTGTCACTTGTAAATAAAAGTGTGATACCATAACAATTATATTGCAATATTCATATATTTACTATATGAATAATTTTAATATGCTTCATGTAAATTTGAAATATTTGTAATAATACTATATAGTGAGAGCCAATACTTGTTATAAACTGCAATGCTAAATATAACTTTCAGAAAATTCTTTTGCTAGATGGCAGTACTTACAATCTCATGAACCCCAGACTTTCCCCATGTTATTAGACACCAAAAAAAAAAAAAAAAAACTCAAAATTCTTTGTATGTGTGTGCATGTCACACATACACAATAAAAATACTTGTCTTATGAGAACTTGTTTCTGATATTATATGTGACCTCTGGTCATGGTTTCAGATACAGACAACAGTGTTTCTAGAATCTTTCTGTGTTGTCGCATGACATTCCTTAGCTCTCTATGACAGTACAAGTGTGATGCTCTTCTTTTGGAAGACACCACTGTCTCTGCCCAATTTGATAGCCTAATTAATGTTTGCCTGTGCATGTTAAAATAATAGATAATATTGCAGCATGTTTTAGCTTGTGGGTGTTTTTTGAGTTTAATGAACTTCTCGAATCTTTGAAGGGCTGGTTATGGCTCTGAGAGTGAAGGTGATGAGGAATCAGCAACTGTAGATCTGGCAAGTGATATCGGGAGAGCAAACCGTGCATCTAACAAAAGTGCTATTAGACTCCAAGAAATTGGACCCAGGATGACTCTCCATTTGGTCAAAATCGAAGAAGGACTATGCTCTGGAAATGTCATATTCACCGAGTTTGGTAAGCTTACTTATTTTTCAAATAATGTAGTTGCATTACATGCTGAACTTGACCAATATGATTGCTAACAAATATTTAATTGCTGTTAATAATTAACAACATATAGTAGTAATATGCTAGTTCTTGTGTTTGTCTGCTCTCTCTCTTTTTTCTAGTTTTTTTTTTTTTTGACAATTATCAATTAGTTGTCTAATTTAAATGTTATGGATAAAAAATTGTGGATGTTACTAAAATCGTTTTATGATCTCACGTAGCCTAAGGAAGATTTTGTGGGTCTCTTTTGTAGAATCGTTGTAGAATTATGATTCACAAACATTGTTATTCGGTTTTTGGTCTGATGAATAGCAGCATAGCGAGGGGCTTTTAGTTATAAATTGGTTCAACCAGTAAATTTGACTTTAAAATAATTATATTAGATTTCCAGGCGAGGGGCTTCTACTAAGATATGTTTCTCTCTTGCTAGATATTACGATATATAATCATCGAGAAAGATGCATTAACGGACACATTACAGAGGGTTTTCAACGGATAATCACTTTTTAGGGGATCCTTCATCATGCTGCTTTATTATCATCTAACCATCGGCAGAACTAACACTTTTCCAGAAATTTTATTGTGTGATTATCTCTGTTGTAATTCATTTCATTTGCTTCTTCCATTTGAAGGGAATGAATTCAAGAATGCACAACCAGAAACACAGGAAGAGTGATTTCCTTGGACCAACTAGCTGAAAAGGCTGTGGGGGTGGAACAAAAGCAAAGCAAAAAAAAAAAAAAACAGACTGAAGCCTATTCTTGTTTGTAATTCTGGTCATTTACGATTGGTTTGGGGTTTAGGTTGCTGATGATCTAATGATGTAATGAACTGAATGTTGATGCGATAGTACCAAGTTAGGATAATAACTTCTCTGTAGTTCTTCGCCACTAACCTACCTATTTGATCTATTTTGGCACCCATGAAACAGGTATAGTTGATCTCTTGATGCTTAGAACTGTGTAGTTGAGACTCGAGACTCACAAAGCTCATGATTGTATGCAACGTATATTTTGGCTGGCATCTTTCACTTGATTTTTTTTTTTTTTTTGGATTTTTTAGACGATTGATTATCCTCAAAAGAAATGTAAACTTTGTTGAAGACGTTGAGATTTGTTCAAATGGTTGATTGTCACCAAATATTATTATCCAACTATTTCTTTTCTATGATTTTTAAATAATTCGCTGTTAAATTCCACCAATATTTGAGAAGCATTTAAATTTAATTTATGATATTTGATGTCATTTATTTTTTAAAAAATAAAATAAATAATTTATAGATAGATTTGGAGCACAATTTAAATTTATATGTATTTAAAAATTTAAAATTTTAAAATACGTTCTCGGTTTAAATTCTTTTGTTTTAGTCGATTTATTTGAAATATAAAATCAAGTATTGTTTATCTACATTTTGAAATTCTAAAAGAAAATTGCACAGTGCTAATTTTCAAAATAATAAATTGATAAACCTTTTTTTTTTGTGGTTTTTATAACGGAAGTTATTTGACGGATCCGTTCTCGCTGGAACGACGCGACCTCCGCCTCCATCGCTCTCGATGTCGATGCTTGGTTCTTCCCCTCGATCGGAGGAGCCGAAGCCCACGAACGTAGATCAATCTTCTTCCTCTCAGTTTCCTCCTTCTCGATCTTGCGGAAGAAGGCTGCTCTGAGTTGTAACTTCGCTGCCGATTTTTGAAGCTCGCCTCGGTTCTAGCCTGGTCTCGTGGTCGATCCGAGACTCCTTTTCTTCTCCGTTTCCTTTTCGTGTGAGATTGGCTGCGCGGCCGGATCTGGTCCCGGATTTGTATCGGGATGGGAGGAATATCAATGGCGCCGAGGCGGTGGCTTCCTTTCGGGGTCACAATTTGCCGTGACCTGTTTACTCTAAGGTACTTGTTCAAACTCCGCTCCGGTAGTTTCTTACCAGTTTCTCTTGAGCCTTTCTGGTTTGAGTTCTCATTGACTAGTGAAAATAACTTGTTCTGATCTGTTGTTAGTTGTTTTTCACCTCGCAAAATTAGATTTAGGATCCATTTCATCTTTGCATATTATGGATCCTATGAACTTTGTCCAAATACCTGAAATTTCTCAGGATTAGTTATGCTTATGCATCAATGTAACTTCTGTGTTAGCTAAGTTGTGTGAATAGAAATATTGTCTGAAGGACAGTAATTACCAGACAAATGAAAATAGCTAATGATTTACTGATACTTTAGTGCGACAAAGCATCGGCAAAGCATATTTTACATGTTAATGAATTCGACTGTTCATAATGAACGACGCCTTAGAAAGGTTTCTCTTTCCCTTTAATTTAATTTGGATTTTCTTTGACTGCCGATAACAGTAATTCATATGCTTGGACTCTTTCAGGAAGGAAATATTATAGCTTGGATTAAGGATTGTGGGGGAATAAATCAAGGCCATTAATTATATGAATTGCAAATTAGTGAACTTGTTAAACAATTTACAATTCTAAGAATGATGAACAGAGTTCCTTATGCAATGAAATGTTGCTGTTGTTTTACTTCACAAAGTTTGAATGCCTAGTGAAATACTTG
Organism: Alpinia galanga; assembly: GCA_037177395.1. Taxonomy (NCBI): domain Eukaryota; kingdom Viridiplantae; phylum Streptophyta; class Magnoliopsida; order Zingiberales; family Zingiberaceae; genus Alpinia; species Alpinia galanga. The sequence continues at coordinate 3,447,890 of JBAMHZ010000060.1, read as the reverse complement.
TTGCCTATTGACTAATGCCTAGACCTTATAGAGGACTTTGGCCCCGTACAAGCACCTAGAACTTTTAATGACAATATAGTATTCCTGATGATATTTCCATGTTTTAGATTAAATTTCAGCTGCAATGTTTGTGTTAAACTAAAAAAAAATACAATATAAAAAGTTTTGGATTTTAAAAGAACTATTAAATATATCTGTTATAGGTGGCTCATAGCATATTGTAAATTTTCCACTACATGTACTTCATTTATCTCCGCAATCTCATCAGTCTTCTGCTGTTCCAATTGAGAAGTTGCATATAACATTCAGCTGGTCCTAATCTTTACAAAAGCTCACTAGTCGATCGTGAAGCAATAGATACCTCTTATGGTGACATTTGATATCATTGGCAGGCTGGTTCTGCATTGAAATGGAATCAAAATTTTGTAATGAAAAAATTTCAATTTTAACCAAAAGAAAATCTGTCTGGCATAACCTAACAAAAATGTTTTTTTTTTAAAAAAATACAAAATGTTATCAGCCAAAACTAATTCTCCCTTTGTATAATTTTTTTCTAATAAAAAAAATATGTTTGATTTAAAATATCTTTATTGTAAAATTGATCTTAGTGATAGAGAATCTAAACTAATTTATTATTTTGAAAATATATCTATAAAATATAACAAATTAACTAAGAAAATATATTAATTAGATAAAATAATTATTTTTATCATTAAAGTTTAGAGATGGATATAAAATTATAAGGATGAAAATTAATAACTTAAAAAATATATCCAATTCTTATCTACACTTTATAATAATTACTAATTTTCCGTTAATATTCCATAAAAAATAGAAATATTTTTTATAAACGGTTATAAACACTTTAAAAATTAGAGAATTTTGAAAATTTTCATTGAAAAACTAAAAATGGTTACAACTATGCCAAACATCTTTTCTAAACTACTTTTTGTTTTCTAAAAAATAAAAAACTGAAAATTAGAAAGAAAAAAAATTCAGTTCCCAAACGAGCCTTGAACTTCTTCAAGCTTAGTATATTCTTTGAAATGAATGCATAACTAGGGCTATTTTTTCTTTGCTTACTTTGCCTAAGTGGTTTTATGTCTCTTTTTAGGTTGCAAACTATCTGAATATGAAAGGGCTTCTGGGTTTATTAACTTGCAAAGGGAAGATCACCAAGAAACCCACAAAACATTCAACATCAAGACCAGAGGAAGATGATGAGATTCCACTGGACCTTCAAATAATGTGTTATCCATCCAGATTGCACATTCCATATATTGGAATGTCATAGCAAATCTATTGAAAGTAAACTTTGAACTTCAACACATTTTATTTATCAAAATTTTAGTTAGT
>JBAMHZ010000060.1:3429958-3446434 GCA_037177395.1 Alpinia galanga | reverse complement strand
GCAGCGGCGGCGGCCGATCACGCGGCCGCGGCCGGCGACTAACGGTGTCCGATGGCCGACTTGATAAGAGTATTTTTATCTCAGATGGTAAAAATCAAAGGATAATTTTGGAAAAAAAATTTGCATAATCTTTGAATCAATAAAAACCAAACTTCTTAGAGGTTTTAATTCCCCCATGCATAACCCTTTTGCTGACGTGGCATGACGTATCAGGCATCCTTCATTACTTGGTAATCACTCAAATCTTGAACCAAATGAAATTTTTATTAATAATCTTAAATGGATATTATCAATAACTATCCCAAACCAAACGCACCATGAAATTACAAAGTATAGTTGTTTAGAGAAGCATCTAAAGTTATGCCCTGAGAAAACTTAACAAGAAGGATCGTAAAGAAGGCAGTGGGGTCCTGACGAAAGATCAAACCATATTATATCCGTATGTAGTTTTATTCTATATGAAAATTTCCATTGTTGTTGTCGCTGTGACAACTGCCACAAGAATGACATACAAGCCAAAGCTACAAAGTATAGTTTTAGCACAACTGAAGGTATAATCTGGTGTCTCTGGTGAATGTGCAGCAAAGAAGAGCATTTTTTAGTGCTCTGCCGTTTTATCATAGGCTGTCGATAGGTGTGAAGGGTACAGGTTTAGTTTTGGAAACCCAGTATCCGATAAAAATGGTGAGGCAGAAGGAGACGACCGAGAGGAGCAAAGCTAAGGATGTGACTGCATCTGATGGCCCAGTTCTCGCTGACACAGGCGTGGCGGATGACAATTCAGATGCTGGAGCTACATCCAATGGCAACCAATTGCAGCTAGCTGAGAAGTGCTGTGATTTGCTCCATGGTTTACCATCGGTTGGGTACCAGAAAGCAACGGCCACCTTGCTGGTCTTGCCGATGGTAAACTGAACGTCCTGGGTCCAGAAGTGTGATATTTGTGGTTAAGTATAGACTGCAAGGATTGATAACTTAACACAGCATACCTGTTGAAAACGATCCATCGTCCTCAGGGGTCTGGAGAATTCAAAAAAGTAGGTGCCTTTTTCACCACTCTTCCCGTATGGAGAATCTTCTTCCATGAGTCCTGGACAATACAATTTGAGGAGGTAGACTAATAAGATGATGGTGAAGTAGCTATAAAAATGGCATAAGCTTCAAAAAACTTTAGCCAATAAACTCAATGGCCCATCGCGTCAAACATAACTACAAAAACAAAGAATAACCGAACATTCTGAAAACAATTATCTTAAAATAAACACAAGTGTGTTGATAATGTATTTGTGAACTACAAACATTAAACATCAATACATTTTCAAGTGTATCCCACAGAGAGGAACATTGATACACTTGCTAAAAGTTAGAGCAGGATTACGCCCTAGAGAACTGTAAAACACCGATAGATTCATTGCAATTTAGAATGAATTGAATGACCAAATCAATTTCCTAATCCACATGATAGAAGATAATGAGAGCAGTATACCTGTATGAGACACTAGAGAACTGTGCCACCAAGCTCCTATCCAATCATTTTTTCCAATTGATTTATCATCTGTGAAAACAATGACAAATGGTCGAACTTGTTTTTGACGCAAACAAGAATTTGTAAAGATGTAAAAGGAGAAGGTAGCAGAATTGAGGAAAAGAAACTATTTATATTTTTCAACAAGCCATGTTGAGCATACAAGACACAGAATTAAAAGATGCTGGTATACTGCTGTGATGCAGGACAGGTTATTTTAGGTGACAGAGAAACAACCACACTAATGCCTCAAGCTACAAACGATCCAAATGATCATGAACAAGGTTAGCAGTCAAGTCTGCTCCTTAATCTCAGGTACTTATGTAATGTGCATGTAAGAAACTTCTTCTCATTTGAGTATAAGATATATTCAAGCAGAATAACTTCACCCAAATCTTGATCTCATAGGTTCATTTACTGAAATTTTGTTCATCAAGTTATCTGATATTAGAGTTGTGATAACCGAATGCTTTAATGGAAATCATGATTGAAACTTGAATTTTCCCTTTAGAAAGGATGCAAAAAACAATAACAGTCAACAAAAGACCAAATTAATCGCCATTATCTTTTTTTTTTTCTAAATTCAATTATGTACTACATATAACAAATCCTGCTGAGTAATGAGTTGTTGGATCTAAGTTGATTCCAAGCTGGGGAGAAAAATCGTAATAAATCTGTTCCTAACAACTCATCTGAGATAACAGGGAATTTAAATGTCCAAAAGTTGACACTTTATCTGGTTCCATAGATACCTGGAATCTCATAAAAATATTCCCTTTAATGGATCTTTATATTTTGTCCAAACACTAAATCTCATAAAAATATTCCCTTTAATCATATTTATATCTTTTTCCAAACCAGTGGATTCATTGATATAGAGTGGTGGTTATAGTTAAAATATATAAAACAAAATTGCCACGGCAAACACAACAGAGCTGAATTAGATATGGTCATTTTTTTCTAAAAGTTTGAGGATCCCTGGAATTTATCGAAATCCAACATTGAAAAATGTATTCTAATAGAAATGTTTTTGTAGGTACCATAGATTCTAAATATTCTATGCTTCATGAACAATGCTAGACATGGCAAATGACTTCTAAGGATAATGTCTTAAAATAGTGCAAGAACATTGGGAGACAATAAGGATTATTCTATTTTAGACAAACATCAATCTACATTAAGATAATGTTTATCAAACCTGAAGGACCTGTTCCATCAAGGTAACGACAGTGTGGATTCCAAGCATAAACATCAACCAGGTGTCCGAAACTGTCATGGATAGCAAAAATGACAAAAGTAATTAGTGTTACTAATTAGAAAAAGACTCTCCAAAAACATGACAGGAAAGGATCATAGTTTACCTATCATTTCCATTTCCTTTACTGTTGTCAACAAGATTACTACCATATAGCCGTCCAGGGATCGCATTGCCAACAGAAAAGTGCATAATGTCTACCTCATGACCATGGCAGTTTTTCTCAGTGCATGAACCAGGCATGTGAGAACACCCTCCCATCTAATAAAACAGATGAGTTCTCAATTACAAGAGTATCAAAAAATACACAAAGTTAGAAAAGGTCTGGCAAATGTTGCTAGAACTCTTCCTACCTAGTCAAGCAGGTAAAACACAAAACTATGTTCTTGAAGAAAAATATGCAACAGAAGTACTAGAGAATACCATTCATGTATCTAAATAAGTAGGTTAATGGCATAACAACATTTTTTTTTCTTTGACTTCTTTATAGAAATAATTTGACAGGCCATAAAAGAACTTACATTTTTATATGTTGCATTTTCCCCAACTTGAAACATAAGAGCAACTGAAGGACATTTATGATCATCACTGGATTTCAGTAAGATAGAGAAATGAAAAAGGTAGAAAGATATATTAATTATCAAATTGAACAACACTCAGAGGTAATGAATAGAAAAACAAATTTTCATTAACCAAGATTAAAAGACATTAATCATCACAGAGGACAGTCCAGTACACAAAGCTCTCACCATGCAAGGTCTGGAAGAAGGATCCATTATACGCAGTTTTACCCTGTTTTTTTTTTATAAGAGGTTGTTTTCAGGATTTGAACCCGTAACCTCTGGATCAAAAAACAGCAACTTTATTCAAGGCTCTTCTTCGCATTAATCATCATACAAGAATAATAATCAAGCAAGAAAACTAGCACACGGTCAAATGGAACCTTGGTGCACCATATTAAGGTACAACTTTCCTTTTATTCATATCCCATGGATTTACATTTAATGACAGGAGTCATAACCAGTACTCCAGATGATTGTGTTTGGGACATTTTCCTAGATAATGTTATTATTTTTCACACTGAGCCAAAAGAAGGCCTATTAAATGTATTTAGTTCTTTTGTAACAATAAATCATTTTACTCAAGGTCTAGAACCACAAACTATCCTACTTAGATAAAGAGACCAAAAGGCTGTATTGACTGACAGTAACAGCATCAAAAGTTCATCAGTTGGACACTATCAGATTAATAAAAATATGAAACGTTGATGACTTTTATCCTTCGAACAGACAGATTCAGAGCACTATGTAATTTCAAAGAAAGGCTATTTTAATGTAGGCAATGCTGGGGCTTTCAAATTAGAGTGTGTTCTTTGTAGACACTCAATTTAGTGCATAAGTACAGTTATGTATCCAATTGATATCATTTTGAGTACAAGGATTCTTTGTCTGATATATTTCTTTAAAAACAATGAACTTGCCACAGACTATTTTATGTTTGTCAAACAGTAATTAAACCAGTGTTAAGCTGATGATTAAAAAGAAGTATGTATGATGATCTGCAAGTAAACTCTTGATTTGCTTAGCAAATGAAGAACCACAGCAAGTAAACTCTTGATTTGCTTACCAATTAGAAGCAATTGGTAATCTTCATATTCAACAAATTACTTACCCCAAAGAATAAGCATACTCGCCAGCAACTTGTAGCATGAAGTATACGTTTTGACCATCATGCACAGCCTACTAAACAAACAACAGTCAGATAGAGACAACCAAAAGTTAGATCCACTAAGACATCAAGCAGAAAGGAACCATTGATCCCCAGTACCATGACCTCATGCTTCTGTTCCCTTTTAGTGCCTTTAATATAGATCCAATACAAACTCGAAACATAGTCGATATGCCTCAAAAGAAAATTGTTTGAAGTGTATTTAGTTCCTAGAATTTTGGTACCTTGACAGTCATCTTCCCGCCGCCATAAGCCTTGTCCTCGTCAAAATCGAGCGCGGGAAGGAGAGGGAGCAGAGGCCCATCGACGCCGGCCCAGTCATCTGCGCGGCCGTCGATGGTGACGGTTCCTGGCCGGTAACCCGCGACGAGCTGGATATCGGGGTTCGCCTCGCAGCTTTCCTCGTCCTCTTCCTCGTCCTCCTCCCCCTCGCCGTGGTGCTCGTGAGCACAACCGAGTCGGATCCTCGAGCAGAGGGTGAGAGCTACGAGAGCCAGTAGAAGAAGCAGACGAAGCTTGGGGATCATGGCCGGACGGAGGGGGATCGGATCGGAGACGGCGTGTGGATCGTAGAGAGAAGACGAATGACGGCAACTGGCATCGGAATATCGACGACGAATGGCATCGACATTACCTTTGAAATTACCACTGAAAAGGACAAAATAATAATTGCATATTTATTAAGAATTTCACTATAATTATTATATTTTAAAATATTATCGCCAATTATTAAATATTTAATTCATTTAAATTCACATATTAATATTCAGGTAATCTTTATTTAAAAAAAAAATAAGAATATGAATATGTTTTTTATATAAAAAAAAATAAAAGTAAAAGACATAGGTCTATAATTATTATTTTTATTTAGAATAAAATTCTTTTTTTTTAATCTGTAGTCTATTAGGGTTTCTCTCAGACCTGTGGACTTATCTCGAGGCTCTCTGTCTCTGCGCCGCCTCAACGCGGCTACGAATTCGAGAGCTGCCGGCGAAGAGTGACGCCGCAAGATGAGGCTTTTGACCCACAACATGCTATCCAGCAACGTCAAGGGTGTCGTCGACGGGTTCCCGCTCCGCCTCGAGGCCGAGAAGTGGGTCGCGAAGGAGGTGGAGCTCAACGCCGACTTCCTCCGCCACATCTTCCCCAAGATCGAGTGGAAGGCCCTCGCCGGCGCCGCCCGTGTGGTCGGTTACGGCGAGCTCCCGGACGAGGCCGACCCCGCGATGCTGGACTCCGAGGATTTCCTTCGCCGCTTCCACCACGCGCTGCTCGAGATCCATGTGGAGGAAGGCGCCCTCATCTGCCCCGACACCGGCCGCCGATTCCCCATCAACAAGGGCATCCCCAACATGCTCCTCAACGAAGATGAGATATGATTCCGATTTCAAAATTACTTTTTTTTTGCCTTCGTTCCTTTGCGTACTTGCGATTTAGGGGTGGTTTTTCGTAGTTAGTAGAAAAATCGAAAGTTAATGGAGACAGATTTCCATGAAGCATCCATGAAACCAGTAGAACTGTTGGCCATGCAAGTTTTGATATTGAATTATAGGACCATAATGGTATAATTCCTAAAATTCTCCAATCTTGTTGATATTTCTGTGTTAATCTTTTGATCTTGTGCTAATATCTGAGTAGAAAAGTAGAAGTTTCATGATAAATTGCTCTCGATGATACTAACATCTTCACCACGTTCATTAACAAAGATGAGGTCAGATTCTAAGGCAGTTAATGGAGCATTCCTGAAACTTGTAGAACTGTTTTTGAATTAATATCATCTGCTTAAATGCCTAAAACTCTCCAATCTTATAGATATTTGTGAGATAAATAGCTTTATGATCTTGTGTCAGATATCCAAGTAGAAAAGTAGAAGCTGCATGATAACTTGTTTTCAGTTTGTCAATTTAAAAAAATTGTAGAGTTATATAGGTTATTTCATAGTTATCATGTTACATTTCTTTGCAACTATAAGTAATCAGTAACATACTAAAGTCCTAGATCATTAAGCTTTCTTGCGATGTTCATCACCGCAAGTTGGAGGATCGCCAAATACCTAGTCGAGCAGATTCAAGTACTTTGACTACCGGAACACCTCTTTATTGTGCATAGCATTGCACGACGATGACTGTAGTGAAAGCTAGTACTAAAACATCAGTTCGCGATAAGCCATAGATCATTAGGGTTTCTTGCGAGATGGAGGAATGCGGAACACCTAGTCAAGCACATTCAAGTTCTTCGATCAGAAGACATCTCCTTCTGGTGCATAGTTGTGTATGACCACAGATGCTGTCCTCTAAAGTGTGAGGCATCCATCTTCTAGTTGCTCGAGCTAAGGCCATACAAAGATATCTCAACCCTCAAAGGCTTTAGTCTTTTGCCAATAGCAACAAGGAGAGTTGGATCTTCTCAAACCTCTTTAATTAATGTCTAAATATATGTGAATATATCAGTTCAGTTTAGAGAGTTTCACTTTCAAAAGTGTTTTTTTTTTTTTGGGTACTTTAATATAATAAAGAAATCATCAATTTATATTATATATAACTAGAATTTATTTTTTTTCTTAAGATGTAATTATATTTCATACTTCTTCTTCACCCATGTTCTATGTTTAATGTGAATGTAACATTCATTGGTCATTGGTCGACAACTAAATAAAAATTGAATAATTTTTTTGAAATAAAAAATAAAAAAATTGATTGTTTAGATTTATCCTGTTCGTGTGCGATTGTATTTGTTGGCTTTTGTCCATCATCGATTTTACCATTGTAGATTGTGAATAAATATTATAGTCAATATATGAATTTTATTTGATGTAAGTGTCGTTGGATTACGATTGAAATTTAATTAAATTATAGTTGAAATTTAATTAAATTATAGTTGAAATTTATCAAATTGCAATTGAAATTTAATTAAATTACAATTGTCAACGACTCTGCGCTGGTGACTATAATTGATTGAATTGCGATTGAATTTCTATTGAATTATAGTTGAATTTTAATTGAATTGCGATTAAAATTTAACTGTAAAAGGTGATGTCAGTGATTTGAGTGCCTGATCAGATAAAATTATTATGCATTCTTAGTTATCGCCAACTATCACACAAGGGATTGTCTTCCCCTTATTTTAAATATAAAGTAATAACGATTTCTAGTCTTGGTCAACCCAGAATAAGGATGAGATGGCAGTTTGACTACTCTGTGCCTAAGTAACTTAGCTGATGAGGAAGAAACCGATTGGGAGCAGAAAGCCAGTAATCGATTAAAAAAAACAGTGAAAAATAATTTAATATCTCCTTGTAAATTATTATACCTGCTTCTTCACCTTCCAATCCTGCTTGCCAACTGCCGTTCTTGCAGCAACTCCAAATCGCGCGTGAAGCAAGAAATCTAAGCCTTCGTTTGTTCTCCTCCATAAATTTAAATTTTCTTTTAAAACAAAAAGGAAGAAGAAGAAGAAGAGGCAAATCCGTGCACGCGATTATTCAACAGTAACTGTCGTGCTTCGATGATTTACAGTCTCATAAGCTGCATCCGCAGAAGAGGAAGAAGCAGCAGAGCATGGAGACGAGAGCCACCGATTCCAGCACGGTCACCAGGGCCCACGCCACCTCGTCGATCGCCTCGGCGGTGACCGCTCGCCACCGGAAACCGGAGTCGCCGAAGCCGGAGATGGCGCTCCAGAGGCCAGAGAGACAGAGATCAGATAGCCACCGGAGACCGGAGAGGACGACGACGGCCTCGGAGAGATTGGCAGAGAGGAAGAGGCAGACGTCGCTCCAGGCGGCGGAGAGACGAAGGACGGACGGCCATCGGCGCGTGGTGGATAGGACTAGACTGTTGCCCATCTCTTGCTTGCTCTCGTCGCCGGTTTCTTGGTGGGGGATAAGTCGCTGCTTATACTATAGCTAATACATACCGGTGCTCCCGCTTGGACTTTGTAACACTGATACGTCGTCTTGGGAGACTGTTACCAAAATTTGGGCCCCGCGAGTGTGAAGGAGGCTATGAGCGTTGGACACATGGATTTCCAGGGTGGGTCCCTGCAATTACTGCCCTGACCATGCACATGCCTGAAAACACGATCATCCCTAGCGCCGCTCGGGCAAAATATTCAAAATGACAACGCCCTGCAAAATGTGTAAGCTCTATATTAATTTGTGCACGTGAGAGAATCTGTGGTCAGCACAATAGTAAATTTATACAAGAAGGATTAATTCTTAAAAGTTATAAATTTTTTCAAAATATTTATCCTCCTATTGCATTAACTCTTGGTTAGGTATAAAGTGCTTTTTGTAATTTATCTCATTCATATTGATTATAGGATTGATTGGCGGGGGCACTGAAAATGAGTAAATCACCTTTTACACATAAGGAATCTTCATATTAATAACTCTTCTCAATTGTCCTTATCAAGAAGAAGGATAAATTAGGACTTAAGTGACAAGTGTAAAGGAGAAAATCGATCGATGATCTAAAGTATTGATCTCTTCAAGAATTAATTCTTATTCATTTAAAAATTATCCTTATATATTTATCAAATGAACTAGTCCCAGGAGTCTGTGACACCGCCAAAGTGAAGGAGAACAGTTAGCTATCCTTCTTGCGACTAAGACTCTTTAAATTATCAAAAAGTTCAATTCAGTTGATTCAAGAGTTTATTTTTTAAAAAATATTAATTAATTGATTCTATTTTAAATTTAAATTTTAAAAAATAATTTAATCGAATAAACTAAATTGGAGATAGCTTTCAATCAATTATTATGTACTGACTATTTATTTTAAAAAATCAAATAAAATATTTAATAATCAACTGATTAATTTGATTAATTAATAAAAAATAAAAAATATTTAAATTGTTTATCATTATTAATTGACTGAAGATGAAAAATTAATTTCACTAAATTAATTCAATCAATTCAATTTTTATTAAAAAATTTGATCGATTAACTTTAAAAAAAAGTTTTATTTATTTAATTTCAATTTAACAGATTCAATTAATAATCAAATGCTCAGTTGTACTCATGGCCTCCATACTCTTGCTTTAAGGCAACAGGTATTGAACGGTTACGCTATAAATGAATTAAATATTTATAAATAAATAAATTTAATATTATTTATATTTATTTAATAAATATAAAATTAATTAAATGAATAAACTTATATAATTAAATAAATAAAGTGTTCGTGAATAATATTGAAAAATTATTATCAAATTTATAAAATAAATAAATGATCTTGCATTATCAATCATACTAATCAATCGACAAACTTAAAAATATAAAAATTTCCAACAATAAACTAAAAGAACCAAATTTAAACTCAGACAAAGAAATTAAATTAAACTTAACTAATCATTTCAGTTACTTGATTCATTTTAAACTCAACTTAATTTAACTCAATTACATTATCAAATAAACTTGAAGAACACAAAACTTAACTCGATTTAGTTTGATTACAACGCTACGACTATTTCCCACCTTAGATTTCAACAATTGATTTCATTAAGAGTGCCCGTGTCTTAAGCATGACCTATTCATAATCTTGGGGTGGATAAGAGCAATATGTCAACTGGTTTCTTAAAACCTTGATTTTTCTACGTTAACGAAACGGCAGGTAAAACAAATCGTAAATCACACTTTGATCTAGTAAAGCATCGTACCTCAACAATTAACCAAGTAAAGAGCCAATTCGAATCACATCTAAGCTTTAAGTAACTTTGGATAATCCACAATGAACTTTATAGGCGGAGGAAAGGACTGTAAAAACAGATCAAACATGGCTTGTCGGAAAACTTTGGAAGAATAAAATTCTTCCTGAGAAAAACATGCAACTCTGACATGTCCGTATCCACCTTTATGTTGTTTTAGACGACACTAAATGCCGATTGTAATGACGAAGTGAAGCGGGATGCAATCGTCTGAGTTGCGAATTGTTGAATCTGCTTCTTGGCATCTGGAACGTAAAACAAAAATAGAGAAGTATGAGCTTATAAAAGAAATGGCTCCCTCAAGTGTACAATAAGTAGTGACAGTAATGGTTATGATTCAGGAAGTGTAAATATATTTTATGTATTTTCTGGTACGGGAACAAAAGATCGAATGTAGCCCACAAATTTCGGGGAATAGAACGTCTAAGTGATTATAGGCATCAAGAGAATTGTCACAGATGAAATCAATCTGTTTCATTCAAAACCTATGAACATCGAGTAATTGCCTCGAGAAGCATCAGCGCTACAGTTTGAACAATATATGGAATTATATTATCTTTGCTAGGATGGCATTTCAACTACCACTATTTACTCGCAGGAGGCAATAAGGAAGTTTCATTGCTATTCCATCTCTCTAGCAATTGTTCTCGTTTGAATATTAAATTTCATACGGATGGATATATATATTCCAAAATAAGAGTCCACAACAATAAAACTGAAAAAGGAATTGGTTAAGATTTCCATACTTGCCTATAGATCAATGATGCCAGCAAAGGGAATGTTACAATGGCTACTATTACAGTTGCCGAGTGCAACACCAGAAGATTTGTCACTATTAAAATGGTCCTAAATATCATGCACAAAACAAATCTAATGTAAGAATAGTTCACTTCTCAGTTGTGAGCTAAAATGTGTCTGATTGATTCCTTGACAAAATCCATTCAAATGTATAAGCTTATTTCTGTGATTCCTGTCAATTAAATCCACTGCAGAAAATTTTTGTTCCTAAGGTGTTAAAAGGATGTCAGTATGCAATTGACACTCCAGCCAATTCCAGTTTAACAACAAAATTTCCTGGCACCTAAGGTACTCCAGGAAATGTTCTCATCCTAATGCGCCAGAATCATTGAGATAATCTACGGAATACTGTTACTAGGTTAATAGGTCTGAATTCCTCTGTGTTTGCCGCTGTCCACTAATGTAAAGTGAATTGATTCAAGAAGGGTCAAAACTCACCTAAAAATGTCCTTCAGAGATTCCATTAGATTGGAGTTGATAGTTTTTTCTTCAAAACTCCATTGCAAATCTATTGAGGCCAAGAGCTTTATTCTTACAAGACTTTGGTTGTTCCATAAGTTACCATGGGAAAACAAATGGAGTCAATTGACAGGTTTTCAAAGTAATTGAAACAGTAGATTAAGAATGGTTCGTGCTAAGTCTGGATTATATATTAATTAAATTTTGTGGAGCAAATCTTGAAGCAGATTCAATCCTGGAATCTTGAAATTATTTCTGAAGTTTATGATGAAAATTGCATGCCATGGAGGGGTCACAAAACATTACAAGAGAAAAGGAAATTCCAATTGGAAGGTCAATGATGCTATTTGGAAGGTATCCAATCATGTGTATTTTGAATTAGTCCTTTAAACATTGAATTAATTTGCCAGTTTGAATTAGTGGTGTAGATGAGGCTGATTATTATCAGTTTGATTAGTTGATTTTTATAAGTAAATTTGGATTGATACTTGGAGATTTTAAATATCTAATATTTATTAATTTCTTAACCCTAAGTTTGCTTCAAAACCAAGAAACCTGGCCAACAAGTCAGATTCCCTACATAGATAATTGTACTAGACTTGTTTTCTTGTGAACTGGATGATTTCAGACTTTTCTTTCTGATCAGTGTGATTGTTACCTCTCTTTCTCGTAAGTGTGTTTCTTCAGAATAAGTATGATTGTCTAGGTCTTGTACCTTCTCTCTTTTTATATACTACAATAATCCACCTTTAAGCTATCCCTCATTTTGTAAATTAAGTTTGTGCAGTACAGAACCCACATCAGTTCAACCAAGGAACTGGATTAAGCTATGCAAGGATTCAAGAAGATTCATCACACGCACATCATGAGACAAATACAGATATTTAGTGACATTGGAGGAAATTTTTTACTCTCTGAACAGAATAACCTAGAAAACACAATAAATTACCAACAAGAACCAAATAAGATATGTACCTTTACGGCATTTAGTGAAACCAACAATATTTGCAATGCTGAGGGTCAAACAAACTCCTACTACAAGGAGAAAATCTGCTTGAAATCTTAGAAGTGAGAATATTGCAAGAAAAATCCATGCAACAGCCTGCATAACAAAGAATTTTACCATAAGACTAATGATAATATAACATGGCAATGTGTAGATATTTCTAATTCAAAATATTGGTCAGATGTTGTGTCTGTACAAATGCTGGACCCTAAAGGCCAACAAAAGATCAATATAAGTAAAAAATGCTACAATAATTAAAGAATCATTTCCCAGATTGCAAGATGAGGTAGAAATAACATATAAAACATGAGCAGACAAAAAATAATGAATATATACGCAAATGGAGTATCAGAAAATCAACTTGAAAGAAAATACTCAACATTATTTCTTAGTATTTATACAAAATACTTTCTGCATTCTCATGTCCTTGAAAAGCTGCAAATTATGTATCTCTTCAAGTTTAAATCTACCAAAATTCCACTACTCTCTTTGCATACCTGCGAATGAGGTAGCTGATCAAAGTGGCTATTAAAGGTTCAACAGATGAATGAATGTTGCTTGCCTTTCCAATATCTTGCCTTCAATGCAAGTCGGGCTCACATATCATATGGAAATGATATATAGTCAAATCTGGTTCTAGTTTCAGATGGGTGCGATATATATGCTAACAAGGTCATATTTGCTTTACATATACTATGACATAATTGCAGTTTGCAGATAATTCAAATTTTTTGTTTTAATGGATTATTTGAATGGGGATTGAATGATAGACATTTCATTTTCTAGTCAATAGTTATTCTCTAAATATGACAATGAACAGAGCAATTCTGACAATTAATGAAAAAATCACTCCTTTATCAAAAGTGAACATTTGTTTGGTAGAGCTAAGTGAATTTGAGGGACCAGTCTACCCCAGCCACCGGTTTACCAGTGGTTGGTCAACCCATATTGCATGTCAAATACACATGGAATGCACAAGCAAATGGTTATTTAAGAAAACATTGAGATATTTTTACCAACTTAAGTTTAACCAAAATAAACAAACCATCAAAACAGTTCGACTAATTTTCAAACTATTAAGCAATAGATAAAATTTAGTGTTTATGAAAAAAGCTTTAAATAACATGCAAAACATTGATAATTTTCTTCGGAAACATAATCAGCATCATATTATCACAATTATAACACTCTCCTCTTGTTATCTGAATTAAGTTGAATGCAAAATATAATTGTGTTAAAGTTTCTCCTTTTCTGAGCTAATACATTGGCATTTTAAGCTTTTGAAAATTAATCTCAAGTGTAATTATCATTTTTGTTGTAGACCATCAAATGGTTATTCCTTAACACTCACAGTACAATAGTATGTTTTCCAAATTAGAAGTCTTCTTCTCTTCCCATTTGGTTCTATTTAAATACGGATTAAACTGCACATAAAACAGACCTGATCAACTATGTGCAAATCCCCATGGAAACTTAAATATTTTCCATCAAATACATTGTCATCTGAAAATATGTCATCACATAGTGGATGTAACTAGTACGTAATGCACCCATAGCATTGTTTTCTAGATCAAGTTTAGAAGCTTAAAATCACACACAGAATCGGCAAGAATTAAATGCTTACTGTGAGATAAAGGGTCCACCAAAAGAGCCAAGAATCCTTCTTGTTCATACGTGCAAGAGACTGAAAATATAAAGAACCAGAAATCAAATAAAAGTGGAAGTATAAAACGTCAGATCAATTCATCATACAAATAACTCCCAAGCTTGACAGAAAATGTAAGAACCTCCTGATCCAAGCACTCGAACTTCCAAATGCTTTCTCCTTCCTCATTAATCTCATTCCACCACCTCAGCCCGACCAAAATCCTCCCACTGACATTCTTGACGACCCAGAAATCTAGAGCGGCAAGAAAAACAGTTACCACAAAAATGATGACAAAACTGTCAATGAAGATCGCCGACAGGATGTAGAAAGCCAGCGCTGCACCCTATCGAGAAAGACCGATCAAAAAATTAGAAGTGGTATCCACATTTTTTTTCAAAAAAAAAAAAAAAGATGGATGCCGAAGATATACCTTGAAGAGAACATGGAAAAGGCACGTCTTAGGGTTGGCATAATTCTCCACTGGAGGCTGCAAGGAAACAAATTATATGAAGATATGAACCAAATACCATGAGAAATCAAATCTAGATCTAACGTGCTCAACTCCAACTACCGCAAAGCCCCCTCTTTTCTTGATTAATTCGGTATCAAACACGAAGTCCGTACGAGATCGAGGATCAATAGAAAAAAAAGTGAGATCGAATAGAACGATCGGGGAAAAGCCACTTCGGGAGGAGAAGTGAATCGGTGAGCTGAATCCGAGGACAAGAGAGACACAGAAGCGTTATTAGGGTTTCACCTGAATCGATTCCATCTGGAAAGCGAGATTGGTGATCTCCCTTCCGGCGTTCTCAATCTCGGCTATCGAATCGACTGCGAGAAGATGAGGACGAGCTGGGGCTGCCTGACGTCACCCTTCCTCCTCGCTACGAAATTGACTTAATTACCGTAAATGAACAGTAAAGCTGTTTGGTTCGCGATTTTAGAAAACTATAAAAAGTAATAATAATTTTTATTTTTCAAATATTTAAAAATATAAAAAAAATTAATTTAGATAAAAATTAAAAAGGTGTCGAAAAATATATAACATTTAAAATTAAATAATTTTGATTTTTTATTAGAACTATTATAATAATATTAGAAATAAATTTTTTTATAATAAAAAATAAAAAATAAAAAATAATAATTGTAATTTTTATCTAAATTATTTCATATGACTGCCAAGTCGAGGCTTGTTTACTGAGAGGGAAAGGAGAGGAAAAGTGAGGAGGAGGGCAAGCAGCGACTCCAGGCAGCCAAAATGCAATGGCAACATAATAATATCCCTAATCTCCAGGGGTATTTTGGACAAATAGGCATTTTTTTTCCACCCACCTCTCTCCTCTCTTCTCCTGCCAAGTAAACAGAGGCCTAAGGGATCCAGTTGTTTCACTCGAGTAGTGAACTTCTATTTACTCATCTTCTCCACTTTGTTCTCGCCAATAGAAGTTGCAATTCAAGTTGAGCATTCCTGAAGAGCACCTTGTCGATATGTCGTATGCTTCGAGATGAAAGTGATCGAACTTGTATGAGGCGTTCTTCACGACACATCAAATCATCGTCGCGACAAAAAACAGAGAGACATGGTAACAATATGAGGACTGAATTTGTTTTAACCGTTCCAACTTCAGCTAAAAGTTTACTTGTCGACAGAGAGACAAGTGACATTAGCCATGGAGCCGCGGAAGCTTTGTAGATCTTCGTTAACCAGCCCCGACGAATGAGAAGCTAACCAGATAGTCACTGAAACCTAGAAAAAGAAAAAGAGGAGATGAAAAAGATTCAAAAAAGAAAAGATAAATGGAACACTAGCATCTCATTAACAAACAAAACAAAGAGTAGAAGCAAAAATTTTAATAAAAAACAGTTGCAAATGGGCATCAATTTATGCTTAGAGGATCGACTCGAAAACTAAAAACTTTTAGAAGAAGCTGACAATTTTGAATGACTTTCTAAGATAGCAACGAGTGTAGTAAATAACTAGCAGTATAAGCACCTTTGCTGTATCTCATCACTTTTTTGAAAATGGAACACAGTTTGCAGCTCATTTCTTGTAAATCCAACACCACCTGAAGTTGATTATCTGAGAAAAATGAAAAACGACACTGAAACCCTGGATCTTTATGTCAACTACATAAATAGCTTACGTCGAGTCGAGTAAAGCTAATCAGTAATTTCATTAAATCGATTTGTTTGAATATGAATGACATGCTCATGTAATGATGTGGTACAATATCCAAAATTCATGCAGTCCGTTCATTCTTCACAGGGATGAGTCTTTGCAAGATCGATGAAGATTTTAAATGAAACAGCAAGAAGAAGATCAAAATGGGAAATGATATTCTCACCTTTTT
>JBAMHZ010000060.1:3361788-3385986 GCA_037177395.1 Alpinia galanga | reverse complement strand
TCTTCCTCCACTGGCCCTCCGATTTCTCCCCCCTCAGGCGATGGCGCAGAAGCGTGTTGAACTCCCTCGGCGTCGAGATCATCGGCCTCTTGTCTCCATCTCCATGCTCCTCGTCTCCACTGTATCACCCTACTCTATATCTTCCGCCGACGCATTCGACGCTTCCTGTCACCGCCGCCGCTATCGTCGTCTACGCCGACTTCCCCTCTGATTCCCCTTACGCCGCCTTGTTGGCCCCCTCCTCAATACCGTCGCCTTCGTGGCCCTCGTTGCAGCTGTCACTGCTCTTCTCGTCGTACTCTACTACCGCTTCTTCACCGGATTCCTCAGAATTACGTCCGCTTCTCCGTCATCGCCTTCATGGGCGGATCCATCCTCCTCGCCGTCTCCGCACCCTCGCCCTTCGCCTCCACCGCGATAATCCTCCTCCTCAACCTTTCCGCTGTTGGCATAACCGCCATGCTCTCCGCCGCCGTTCCGATCCTCCCCCGTGAAGCCTACCTCGTCGCCCTCGCTGTGATCTGACCTCCCTGCGCTCGTCTATGAATCTCGCCCAGCCGGCTCCTCTGTCTCCCTTGCCCTGGCCGCCTTTGGCTCCGTCGAGCTCCAACCAGTGGAAACCACGACTTCCAATCCTACCATTGCTACTCAAAATTCCGATCCAAACCTCCCAATCATAGAAGTAGAGAGAAATGAGAAGGAAACCTCACCCTTGATGTCAAACGAGCCCTACAACAGTAACACTGGCAGTGGACGGCAACCATACATTGCAACAATGAGGGAGAGGGATGTAGCCAGGAATCAAAATCCTCCTCCTTCATCTGATGCGCCCACTTTAGAAAACGAGTAATTTGATACATCCAGAGGAATCAGACTTGGCCTTCGGGATTTTGTGTTATTTAGTGTGCTTGTAGGAAGAGCAGCAATGTATGATCTGATGACAGTTTATGCTTCCTACCTTGCAATTATCTCTGGGTTAAGCTGCACTTTGATCTTGCTGTCGATATGCCAGCACACACTACCTGCCTTTCCGATTTAAATCACATTGGGCGTGGGGTTCTACTTCTTGACGAATATACTGTTGGAGCCATTTGTTGTTGGCGCATCAACTAGCTTGGTGATGTTTTGACACCTTTTGTTTTCATTTATTTCCTTCAATCTCATAGTAGATACAGTAAAGGTTAGTCATTAAAGATCCTGATTTAATCACAGGTTATACTTTTCCTTTACAGTTCTCTGCATCAAAGCTATCTGTCCTTGATTTATAGCGTTTCTAGTGATCTGAGTATTAACAGATTTTATCTAGGCAACTGTAATCTCTAACAGCGCGATTGTTTTACTGTCCAGATACTTTAGAGAATGCATTGCTAAATTTTACATTTTGAATAATGGTAACATGTTTTATAATATTTTGTACAAGGATAATTTCTTTCAGAGTTATTAAATACGGAGAGACTAACTTTCTCTGGTAGCCAACTGATGAGAACTTTGAGAAAACATTAATTTTGAGCATTCTTGCCTGTCCAGAAAGTTATTTGTTGGTTAAAAATTTAAAACTGTTATTACAATATTGCATCCTTTTTTCCATGTGCATTTTTTTCTATCAAGGAAAAATAAAGGTTCAGTAGATGTTTGTTTGATTCACCAACAAGCAATGTTGGTCAACATGCGATGACATTTATTTAGAGGATTGAAGTTTCAGAACTGACACAGCTTACATCAGATTAACATGACTACACTAAATAAATTTAGAGAAGATTTTAGGAATGAACTTGTGTATCTTATTTGTCTTTGCATCAAGTATTTTAGCATGAGAGGACGTGACAATGTAGAGTAGTCTAAAATCAACTAAAACAGTTGCTTCACTGCTCAGTTTCTGTCTGAAACAAAAAAGCAGTGGCCTAGTTGATTGGCCTCCACCCACTGTTGGATTTAGAAGATGTGGTTTGTTGCTCCCATAACAGAGATCTTGTTTCTATGGACTGTAACTGCTGCTTTTAAATGTTGTACCCTTCTGAAAGAAGTCCTCATGAGGTTAACTGAAGTCATTGGTCGAGAAATACTGTGCTCAGTTCTGACCAGTTTGTCTTGGTGCACGAAGTGTGTTATTACTTTCAACTTCTGCCCGTGTCTCAAAATTTTTAGGGTGTGTCTAGTTTCTACAATGGATGCCATGTATAGTGTCATATTTGCTTTGCAGCTTCCTTTATTTTAGTCAGTGAACTTATTTGATGTTCCCCTCCCAGAACATATGACAAATTTCAGTGTTAGTCTACATTTTCCTACCATCGTTTCTAGTCAATAGTTGCCATAGCTTTTGGGGCATTATTTGACAAACCATAAAAGATCTGCATCAGAAGATCAATCAAATAGTTTAATCGTGGTTTCTTACTACTTAGTTTTAGTTTACAGTAGCTCGATCAGTTGGAGACATGATAAACATTATACAAATAGATATCAGTATTTAGTTTGCCTGCCTGACCTTAATTTAACTAATAATATTTATGAAATAGCAAGGCGATACTGGAGGACAAGATAAAGGTTGATTTTTTATCTTGACCATAAAGTATCCTCATTTCACATTGGATATGATGGGAGCAACAATATTAAACCTCTTCCAGTAATATTATTATACAAATTAAAATCCTTTCACATTAACAAAAAGTCTTTAAATCTAACTCGCTCATCACTAGACAAGCAACTATTGGCAGATTTTGATTTAGGTGGGATATGCATAAGATTTCTAAACCTTGCTTCACCCTAAATAAGGAACACCTTAACGTGTGTCACACTCCTCAACTGTCATGCTCATCCTGGTCAAAGCATGCTTGGCTAATGCCTCATTTATACTATTGAAATAAATAAATATATAATTTGAAAAACTTGACAAATATCTATTTTTTTTTTATTTTTAGAATTTTAGATTTTTTTATTGATCTTTTAATTCTCAAAACTACAACTACTTGAGGGGGTAGAGGGAAGGATTTAGGAATTTAAACTAGTTCTTCATATAATTTCCAAAGGTGTCTATAATTATGAGACGAGATCATTCCTATATATGGGGAATTTTTATTTATATTTACAATAATTCTTTGTAGAAGCCTTATTCAAGAGAATTACGTTTTATGATCCTTTTTTTTGGTTGGAATCCTTCAGTTGCCCTGTTCTTAACTCATCAACGGAACACACGTTGCCTGCCATAAAAAGAAAACTTGAATCTACTACTACTGCAGGCAGCAATACAACATATTTGAATTGCTGCTTAAAGAGTTCCATACCAGATACAAAAGGACAATGCAAATAAACTATTAATGCTATTTCTTGCATAGAAACTAATACACACATCATCAAGCAGTTGTGGATGTCAAGAATGGTCGATGAATTTGTAAGGCACATCAGCAATCTTGGCAGAGTCTTTGCCAGCAACGCTCATCACTAGAGTTGGGCATTCTTTGATGACCAACTCCTTCAGTGAGTCAGGGACTCCCTTATTGGGCAAGCATCTGATTGCAGGGCACTCCTCTAGGTGCAAATATTCAAGCTTTGGGAGATCATGGAGCTCTGGCAGCGATGCAAGGCCAGTGCAACCAACGATTACCATGCTCTGTAATGATTCAAGCTTCTTCAAGCTTTTGTCTTCTATATTCTCATCAACAAATGACTTCAGCTTTGAGCACCTCTCTAAGACCAAGCTCTCCAGCTCTATGAGGACTTGTACCCCTAATGAACTCAGCCTCTCACAACAACTTACAGAGAACTTCTTCAGAGCTTGCAGTCCACACAACACATTCCCAGAGATGGATGTAATTATCAGACAATCATGTATCTCTAGGTGATAGAGGAACTTAAAATGCTTGATGAGCTTGCCAGTTGTGGTGTCATTTAAATCACACTGCATTTGCACTATCTTAATGTTTGCTTTGGAGAACTTATTTTCCCTTAAATTTGCATCACCTTTGCTCGCTTCATAGTCAAGAGAGATTGCACTTGTGGAATCGTCCTTGTTTTTCGATTTGCTCTCCCCATGGATGCTCAATGCTTCAAGCAATGTTAGATGCTGGAGTGCATGATTGGTGCATTCGGTGACTCCAAGGTAATCCTTGGTGATAGAGACTGAAGAGAGTGAAGTTGCTGATTTCAGCCAGCTGAAGAGTGAATTGTTGATTCCATCAGTAGAAGATCCACCACTGCTTTGTCCTGCTTCCATTTGGAGCATTGTGGGCCTAGGTTTATCATTGAGCTTGGGGCAGTTTTTGATTGTGAGTGACTTCAAGGTTGAGAGGGCTTGGAACCATGACAGTGGCACTGAATGTAGCTCTCTGCAGTTTGTAATTGTAACCACCTGCAGGTCCCTCAGAGCATGTTGTAGAAGTCCAGCACCAAGGGTGGTGAGTTTCTCACAGTCTGAAATGAACAAAGACACAAGGGAAGGTACAACTTCCTTGCATGCCCAAAAATCTGGAAGGTTTTCCAAGCCCACTCTTTCTATCCGTATGCTTGTCAATGAACAAGGGAGTTGAGGCAGTACTTTCAGCTTTGGGCACTCAGCTATGACTAGAACAGAGAGGTGAGGGAACAATGGTGCATCATTCACCCCTTTCCACTCCTTCCAATTCACCATGCAAGTTAATCTTAACTCTTCAAGATTTTGAAAATTTGTAGTGCCTTGGAAATTGGTTCCTGCTGTCTGAACTCCATCGAGTCCATCTAACTCCAAGAACCTGAGTAATTGAAGATGACGCCAAGCTGGGAGCTCCTTCCACCTATAGCAGTTTTTGAGTACTAAGCTCTCCATATTCGAAAGGTTGCAATCAGTTAACCACTTTGGTCCACTCTCACCACCATAGTTCTCGATATGTAGATGCTTGAGTTTATCATGGGGCCTCAGCTTGCTTAGCACATCTTCATGCTTCCTGGGATTGATTGAATCTCTCTGCTGAGCAGTCCAGACCAACTTCAAGCTTTCAAGGTGTGTTTTTCTCTTCAGAAAACTCTTCTTGGCCTGTGTCTTGCTTGTAACATTTTCTAGGTTCCGAATGCAGAGACTTCCACTAAGATGCTCCAGATTTCTCAGCTCTTCAATATTGAATCCTGGCTTCTTGGAAACCTTGAATTCCCCGAGTTTCTGAAGCATGGTAAGCCTCCCAATTCCAGCAACTGTGGAAACCAACTCTGGTGCTGCTTTCAAACACCTCAGGTTGATTAATTTGCTCATTCCTCTGGGTAGTCCGGTGAGCATATGACATCCAGTGAGATTAAATATTTGCAACCTCGATAGTCTGCATATCGATTCTGGTACCCTTTCTAGTCTACAGAATGAAAGGTTCAAGTATCTAAGATGCCTCAGATTTTCTACAGAATTTGGGACTTCTCTTATGTCACTGTGACTCAAATCTAGAACACGCAGAGAACTCAGCTTCATGATTGTGTCGTCACCTATGTAATCAAAACCTGTTTTGTATCTTTTCAAGTATATAAGTGTCCGGAGATTATCAATTTTATACAGTTTATTGAAGTTTGTCAAGTTAAGGCTACTGGAAGTTGACAATGCTAAATGAAGCACTGACTTGAAAGTTGCCAGCGCCGATTTGTGTCCTGAACCTCGATATGGGTCTTCGAATTTCAGGTGCATCATTGTAGCTATTGACCCATGAAGGACATATTGATCCCCACAAGAGCTGAAAAAAGACATCTGGCACAGAAAATTGAAATAATCACTTGCTATTCCTTCAGCTAATTTGCCTTCTTGGGATTGAACAAAGCCCAATGCAACCCAGATATGGATCAAGGAAGTTCTGCTGAATTTGTGGTCTTCTGGAAATATGGAACAATAGATCAGGCATTGCTTGAGCTGCAAAGGAAGGCAGTGATAATACATCTTTAATAGTCTTGACTTGCCATAGTCATTATCTTCCTCTAGATTTTGCAATTGCTCAACCTCATGCTTGTCAAGCTTGTTGGTCTTCAACAATTCACCAAATATTTTAATTGCAGAAGGTGAACCTCTCAGTTTAGAGCTTATATTTTTGTAGGTTTTTTCTATCTCTGTGAGCTGATTGTTATTATCTTTCATAGCTTCATTATCTTGGAAAGCAAGGTCTTTTATCAAGTGCCAGGAATCTTCACTTGACAAGCCCTTCAGATTGTAGGCCTCCATTGTTCCCACACATTTTGCAACTTCCTCACTCCTGGTTGTCACCACAACTCTACTTCCCTTTTTCCCAACCTCTAGCAAGCAGCAAATTGACTCCCAGTCATTCATGTCATTGTGCCACAAATCATCCAGCACCAGCAAAAACTTGCTGCCCAATAGCTTCTCTTTGAGTTTCTCACGGAGCATCTCAATAATAACAATCTCACATGGTCTTCCTCTAGATGCAGACTTGAGTATTTCTTTGATAATACTTCTCTCATCCAAGTAGCCAGACACTGTTACCCATATCCTTGTCTGGAAATGGCTCTTGATCTTGATGTCATCATAGATTCGCTTCACCAAGGTTGTCTTTCCAATCCCACCCAAACCTATAATTGGGAGAATTGACACATTTCGATCTGTACACTGATACTCTTCTGAGAGCAAACGACTAGTGACAGTTTCAGCATCCAAATCTCTGCCATAATCAGAGATTCTTGGTACAGTATTAAGGTGATTACTTTTCTCTAATATCTCTGTGATTGATTTTGTTTCCTCAGGTAATCTTCTTTTCTTATCATTCATTTCTCTGTCAACCTCCTCCAGTCTTTCAACAAATTTTTTGAGCATAGTTGATATTGCTAAATCAGAAGATGACTGAAAAAGGTGACGTACCTTCACCTCCTGTGCTTCAGGTTCATCAACTGTGTCTTCTATGTCGCATAACACATCTTCAAGGTGCTGAAGATCCACTTGCTCATCAGCTTCCCTCTTGTGTTCCAATACAACTTGCAGTGACGTCGCCACCCTGCGAAGCACTATCTTGAGATTGTCAATATGTTTTTCAACAGCACACTCAAGCTTGAATTCTTTGAACACAGGTGAGTCGAGAGCATCCATTATGTTTCCAACAATAACATTCAGGGAAGTTGCTTGCAGCAAGAGCTCCATCATGTTCATGCAAATGGAGGCAGACTTTCTGTAATTACAAAGGTGTAGCCAAGTATCAGATCTAATTCATTCTAACAAAGTTATCTAATACAAGATTGATGACTAAGACTTTTCTTTGTTTATTTTTTCCTCCAACTCTTATCTTCCAGTGTCCGTCAATTTTTTTTTTATAACATCGAGGAGCTGGCCACAACGTTCACAATTTCCTCAGCTGACAGGTACACATATAAGTTTTCTAAAACAATGGTTTTGTTGAAATGTCATAGTGGTGCAAATTGCAAAACGACATTGACAATTCTTAGAATAAGCCATGGCATGCATAATCATGCAGTTCTTTATCCCTTTGATAACATCAAAGAAGCATTATTTTTTTCTTCACTCTTTTTTTTCAAATAACAACTTGCATCAGATGTTAATATTCTTTTCTGTTTCGCTTTCACTATATTTTTCATCAGGTAAATTAACAATTAAACTCCTTGTAAAATCAAGATGTTAGGTTTCTTTTATTAAAGAGGATTAAAGGGCTGGCAGTTTGACTTCAATAGAACACTACTTAAATTATTGGATAAAAATATGACTTATTTTGTTGGCCAATAGGCTGTTATTAATAAATAAAATATCATGTATTTTTAATCATCATTGATGGGTGGTTGTCACCACGATATATAAACATCAAAACATCACTGTATGAAACTTCACCAATAAATTATAAAACTCTAATAATAAAAAATATTATTTTAGATTTTGTTATTTGTGTAACTATTATGTTTATAATTTATATATTTAATAAGTTTCTCTTTTATATTTTTTGTGATGAATTTTTAACTCATAATATTAAAATTTTGATCAAATACTTCTTTCTATATATATATATATATATATATATATATATTATTCTCTATGGATATTCTTATAACAAAATAGTTGTTTGTGGAATTGTGGTACAGGATGAATCATTTAACCTGCGAAACGCTTAAAAATTTCATAGGTTAAATAAATTCATCCATCCTGAAAACAGTCTCTTGCAAAATAAGATAAGACTCTATAATAACCCTGGGACCTGCATAGTGAGGCTATCCTAGAAATAAATTCATCCATCCATGTTTTTGCATTCTAAAATGTGTTCTTGCTATAAAAGCAATTATTTGTGATGATGAACAAATGATTTTGTCCCCACATAGAAACATGAACAAAGAACTTGGAGATGGAAAAGAGAAAAAAAAATTGCAGAATGATCAGAGAAGATAAATCAACAAAGGAGACGACCTTAAGAATGAGAGAACTTCCTAAGTCCTATTATATGAGTTTTTTTTTTCACTTTGGATCAATTTAAATTGATAATTATTCATAATGGAATATCTCATCGATAATTTTAATGATAAAGAGTGTTAATGATATGATTTGGTTGTCGTTGTCGTTGGTTGTTGTTATAATTATGCATTGTTAAGTTGGCTTATGATAAGATTTATGAATACACATATACTATTACTTAGAAACTTGAACTTAAGGTTAAAAACCAAATAAATTAATAATTTTTAAAGAACAAAGTGATTTGCAATAACACAGAATGTATCAAAGTTGATTTACAAATCATGCAAAATGTAAAGTAAAAAAATTATAGTTTTAGTTAGATATCTAAAAATATGAAATCTTTAACATAGGTTGGGTTGTTCCTAAGCTAAATAGGGCATTATAAATTTATGAATATTGCAAGCTTATTTACAAATTAAAATAGTACACAAAATGTGTCGTGATTTATAAATCACTTTATAACATTAAAGACATGAAATGCTCAATTTAATAATATGGGTTTCCTTAGATTAAAAATTAATTATAAGGGGTTACTTTGGTATATACAAATGGCCAAGGGTCCTCTTTTAATAAAATGCCCAAGCCTACTCTGACTTAACTAAAAGTTATAATAAGTCCAATACTAATTTCATCCATAATTAATATCTACAAATTCAATAGTGGTCTATTATTAAAAAAATTCAGGAGGAAAGATAAAAGAAAAAAAATCGTTCATTAAATTTTTAGAATGAATGTAAATAAAGAAAATGAATTACTTTTATAATCAAGAAGTGTAATTAACTTTTTGCCAGATTTTTTATGAATAAGTCAATGAAGTCATCATAATTGAAAACTCAATACCATTGTAACATAAAAAGAGGCACCTTGTTAAGAATGCAAAGTCAATGCAAAAGGATGCTAGCATTTCTTGGCCTACCATTCTCATTAATCCTCGAAATGAAAATAATTTATTGAAGTTAGGATGAGGACTTGATATTATTTTATCTATCTCAATCCCCTTTAAGAGTAGCATTCATCTAGAAAAGAAAGAAACATTGTCAAGTCTTTTGGGACATTGTGAATTGTGTCTTGTGCCACTGAGAAGGAAATCATGGTGCTGGAGCTGGTTTCTGTAGGGGTGATAGTAGGATTCATCAGTCCTTACATTGCTCCGCTGCTCAAGGATCTGGTTATATATTTCGGTGGGAGGCTTTTCTCTTCTGTCGATGTCAGTAACAACCTGCTGGAGATGGGAAAGACGCTTCTGCTCATCCAAGCCATCGTCAACAGTTGCGAGCGCAGATTGATCAAGGATGAGGCTGTGCTGCTGTGGATGAAGGAGCTCAAGGAGGCAGTTTACGATGCTGATGATCTGCTGGATGAGGTCAAGGCAACCAAAGAACAAGTAAGCAATTCCTCTCCTTTTAAACCCAATTCTGAACTTACTAAAAAGATTGAAAGGGTCAGAGAAAGGTTAGATCAGATTGCCAAGGCCACTAGTAACTTCAGCTTAGGAGAGAGGCTAAACAATGTAGTCTGGCAGCCAATCACAAACTGCCTTGCAACTAGTTCATTTGTAGTTGAATCAGATATACTTGGTAGAGATACAGATAAGAAGAATATAATAGAAAAGTTGTGCAGATACAATGATTCAGATTCCAACACTATTAGAAACAAGGCTTTTATTCTTCCCATAGTCGGTGTTGGGGGAGTAGGAAAAACTTCCATAGCTCAGCTGGTCTACAATGATGAGAGAGTGAATGAGTATTATGATATAAGAATATGGCTTCATGTTTCAGATGTCTTTGATTTAAGAAGGCTTGTGGTGGAAATGTTGGAATCCATAACTAAGAATGTGCCCTGTGAATTAACCAACTGGAATACACTTCAAGAGACCCTGATGGAGAAACTTAAGGGCAAAACCTTTCTTGTTGTTCTTGATGATTTGTGGTGTGTGGATAATGATGCATGGTGTGGCTTCCTTGATTCTTTGAGCAGTGGAAAGAATGGGAGTAAAGTAGTGGTAACTACTAGAAACAGAAGTGTAGCACAATTGCCAGCCATGATGCAGCCTTACTTCTTGAATGGATTATCAGAGGATCATACTTGGGCTTTGTTCCGAAATGCAGCATCTTTAGGTGGGGAAAGCCTAGAGCAACAAAAATTATCTTCTCTTGGGAAGCAAATTGTTGAGAAAGTGGAAGGCTCACCTTTGGCCATACGAACACTTGGACGAGTTTTGAGGTTGAACCTCAAAGAAGATTTCTGGAGAAGTATCGCAAAAAGTGAGCTGTGGGAGATACAACAAGAAGAAAAGGATATTTTGCCAAGTTTAAAGTTGAGTTACCATGCTCTGCCTGCACATTTGAAGCAGTGTTTTGCGTTTTGTGCTATATTCCCCCAAAAATATAGCTTTGAACAAACTAAGTTGGTTCAGATGTGGATGGCGCAGGGTTATATTCACTCCCATGGGAAGCACAGAATGGAGGACATAGGAAGCAGTTACTTTGATGAACTGAAGAACAAATCTTTCCTCCAGGATGAGAATAAATATATTGTAGTAATGCATAATTTGATGCATGATTTAGCACGGTATGTTTCGATTGATGAGTGCTGCAGCATCAAAGATAAAAAGACACTCAAGTTGTCTGAAAATTTCCGTCACTTATCAGTCATCTCAGATGACCTGAAGCTATCTGAGCTTGCAGAAATGAAAATTTTAAGCTGCCTTCGAACCCTGCTGTTCTTCTGCAGCTTTGATTCTGTCACAGGAAAAGAACTTGAGAATTTGTTTGAGAAGATCAAATGCATTCGGGTGTTGGATTTGAGTCGGCTAAACATATCTGAGTTGCCCAAGAACGTATCAGACCTGAAGCATCTCAGATACTTGGATGTATCTGAGAACAGGATCAGCCAACTGCCCGGCACTATTAGTGAGCTTTACCACCTTCAGACATTGAAACTTCTTGGTAACAGGCTTACTGTATTGCCAGAAAACATTTGGAAACTTAGAAATTTGAGGCATCTTGAGGCAGGAAGTACTCTGATTTCAAAGATACCTCGAATTGGTAAGCTAACTGGCCTACAAGAACTAAAAGAATTTGTGGTCATTGATAATGAGGGATTCCGCATAGCAGAGCTGAAATGCTTGACAGAACTCCGTGGAAGCCTTTCTGTGAAGCAACTTAACAATGTAACAGAGCTAGAGAAATTATTTGCCAATGCTGGAAAGGAGGAAGAAATCCTAGCTGTATTGGACAATAAAGAGTACCTTCAAGAATTGAGTTTAGAATGGTCAAATGATGGTGTTAATCATGGAGATTCAACCATTGCTGGGAAGGTAATCAGGTGTCTTCAACCACATCCAAACCTCAAGGTGCTGAGAATCAAAGGCTATACTGGTTTGTCTCCCGAGTGGTTATCAAAACCCAAACTGTCCAATCTTGAAGAGCTTTACCTGACTAATTGCCCCAAGTGGGTATTCCTTCCATCACTTGGTGATCTCTGCTTCCTAAGAACTCTGGTTATGGCTGGGATGCATGCTGTCCAAGAACTTGATCATTGGTTTTGTGGCCACAGCAGTTTCCCGTTGCTCAAGAAGCTTCACTTCTCGGACATGCCAATGTGGAACAAATGGGTGATAGCAACAGATAATCCTGTCTTCCCTTTACTTTCTGAGATTTCTATCAAAAATTGCCCTAAATTGAAGGCATTGCCTCTGTTGCCTTGTTCACTCACCAATCTGAAGCTGAACAATGTGGGAATCTCAACTCTTCCTGAGGTCAGACCAGTACTGGAACGAAGCCAGAGTGGCCAAGCGGAGATAAAAGGCCACCCACTCAAAACCTTGATCATCCACAGCTGTAAGAATCTATCTTCTTTTACCAAAGGATGGTTTGGAGCATTCTCTCTCATTGAGGGAATCGAAATTGTCCACTGTTGCAAGGTTCTGAATGATTCCATGTGCCAGCACCTTAAGAGCTTAATCCCTGTTCATTCTGTGAAAATATTCAATGAGTACGGAGTCTTGGATGAAGTCCACAAATTTTTGGAAAAATTATCAGTACTTGAGCAGCTCAATGTGTCCTACTCAAGAATTGGTTCACAACGCTTGTGTTCAGTCGAATATGAGCACCTGCACCATCAACAGGGGATGACAATTCCAACTGTCGCTATAAAAGTTCCAAACAGGCACACAGAACCGCCTGAATGCTTGTGGGGTGTGAAATCGATGTCCAACCTTTCCATCACAAACTGTCCTCAGCTGACATGCCTTTCTACCGAAAAACTGAAGCACCTCACACGGCTGAAGTCTCTCAGCATCACTAAGTGCGATAAAATTACATCGTTGGGCTTAGAATCCCTATGGTCCCTCAGTCACTTGTCAATCATAGATTGTCCACAACTCAGTATTTCCTTGTTTAATGGTTTATCTTCATGCTCACTCAAACATCTAAAAATAAAGGCGAGTTTGTTCTCAGAAGAACTGCTTCAAAATCTTAGATCTCTCGAGCATCTGGAAATTCGATCCTGCGAAGAGTTAACAAACTTTCAGAATGTGGAAGGAGCATTGCGACAGCTTCTCTATTTACAGTGTCTTGAAATAGGCCATTGTGGAAGTCTCCAACATTTACCCAGCAACCTGAAACACTTCCCGGCTCTGTCTTCTCTACATATCACTAGCTGCTCTGCTCTCACTGGCCTGCCAAATCATGGCGTACCTTCCTCACTTGAGGAACTTGCCATTACTGGTTGTACTCCACTGGCTGCTCGATGTCTGAAAGGTGTGGGAGAAGACTGGGGCAAAATAGCACATGTAAAGAAACTTAAAATTGATGGAGATTTGATTCCCAACAATAACAGGGGAGGAAACTCAACTTTAAAAAGTTACATCCTGGCACTTTTGGTTGTCTACCAAAGGGCAAGGAGGGTGTACAATGGGAATGTTCGGCGGGGAGTGTAGGGATATCCCATTACCTGTTGTTTAGTGAATGAGTTAAACAAGTTGAGACAGACGCAATTTGATCGAGGTTTAAGTGGATAATGTACTTTGAAGAGATGTAGTTGCATCATTGAAAGAGAAGGTGGTCCGTTGTAAACTGTAAATTTTGACATTTTGAAAATCTTGCTTCTCCTTCATGGTCTATAGTGAATGTTGAAGAGATGACAGAAATTCATCATCCTGCTCCAAGAGCAGTTATTTATTCCAAGCATTAAACTGTACAGAGTGATTCTTCATCACCTATTGGCTAGAAACTAACATACAACTCGACTAGAAAAGCAGGAGGAAGAATCTAAAACTGGACCAGCTCACTACAAAACTATGGAAGGAGATCACTCTTTCCTCCTCTCTTTCTGCCTTGCACACCATCTGCTAGTTCTGCGTCGGGTTAGACCGGCTCGGCGGCAGCTTCCTCTTGCTCACCCTGAATGCCTTCTCAGGCTGCCTTGCCACAACATGCATCCCACTCGAGTCACCAGAATTGGCTGCCAATGGATGCAGTAGCCTCCCCAACTTCTTGTCCATAGGCAGGCCGAAGGCAGTGGATGCAAGAAAGTGGAAGAGAAAGAGAACAGAGAGGATACTTCCCACAGCTCTGGAGCTGCTCTTCATGGCAGTTGGATGCAAAGATTGGAATGGTGTGGTCAAAAGAGTAACCCAAATATATAGTACTTTAACCTTCTCCCATATGCTCCACATGATCAATCTACAAACTCGGCATTAGATTCATGATTGATCTAGTGTTCTTGTCCTCAGAGCAGATTATAGCTAGGTAATGCAGAGTCATGTGATCAACAATTGACTATTCCTGATTTCTGACTACTTTTCTGTTGTCATTTCGTTTAGTTTATAGAAAGGCATATGTTGGGCAGCATTTGCTGTGGAGATTACCTTGTCCTCCAGTCCTTGCTAAGTAGATTCCAGATCCAAAAGCTGTGCATTTCAGAGAGACTGATTTTGAAGAAGCCAGATGAGCTGAAAAGATTTGATTCTTTTTTAAGTGCCAAGATAGATTTTGAAGCATAGCTGAATGTTGTGATGGCAATTCTGATGGACCTTCCTTGAAAAAGTTAAAGTGGCTCCTTCATCGACTATTCCCTATTTCACGAGGTACAATGTGCTTAAAGTAGTTTGAATTGGGGTCGATATTGATACTCTAGGATAGTGATCCCTTTTTGCTCAGCATGTCTAGTCTACCTGACTTAGCTCCAGCTCAGTTATTTTAGATTATAATTGTGTGACACGACCTACAATTCATAATTTCTAAGATCTAATAAGCCGAATTGAATTCTCTATAAATATAAATAGCATGTGGGAGAGAATCTTTGGTATCTAAACCTAACTCTAATTTTTTTTTTTGTTTCTTCTTCTACTATTACATTTTACTATTCTATTCTTTCTATGATATCCATGACGACTTCAAGCATTGGATAGTAAACTCTAGCTATCCTAGCTCCTGGGGCTGGCTCAGTTGGTAAATACATAGGGTTAACTCTTAAATGGGCAGTGATCAATTCTCGGGAAAGTCATAACTCTAGATCATCGACCAATCCCCTCCTTTGTACTTGTCATACCTGAGTTTTTGATTTATCCCCTCCTCGATAGGGGCAGCTAAGGGGGCTGCTAACGTGGTAGTTTCACATTTTTATTGGATAGTAAACTCTAAACCTTATCCAAATTACTCTCGGCATCCTCTATCACGTCTTGACCCGTATAAATTTTGACTAAGAGAAAACTATTCCTAGATAGCCATCAAACAGCAATATATCACCGAACCCTTTGAATCAATTTCTCATGGTGTGCAACAATACGGTAAAAAGATGATTATTCCATCGTTAATGACTTCGATGGGTGCACCAATTAAGGGGACTTCAAATAAGGAATTAAGATTGTACACGGTGAGTTACGAGTTAATAAAGAAGTTTAGGAGCTTAAATGGATGAATTGTTATTAACTTACCATTTAGTATTTTGGGCCCGTAGTTGGACCTAAAGGTTATAGAGATTGGGACAAAGTGAGCCCAAATAAGAGAGTTAATATTAATGTCTAGTTAATCATGCCACTAGTTTGCTTTTTGATGTGGTCGAACTTCCATGCATTAATGTATGTTATGATTGATTTTATTCTATAGAAATTTTTTTATCGATTAGTAGGATAAATTAAAAAGTGCTCTTAACGGACGATCCAACAATCTAACATTTTTAGATTTATCATTTTATTTGGAGAATTTTTTTTACAAATATTGCAATTGGAGATTGAACCAGAGAAATCTTTTATCTTGATAGATATATATGATGATCATACCCAATGTTTAAGATTGAGAACAAGAGATGGGATGACTTTAGCAAAATACTCACAGCCGAATTCTTTCGACTAGTTGAGTACAACTTAGGTGTGTTTTTGGAGAGTTGAGATAAGCAAATTGGCCCTCGGAAGCTTGACAATTGGTGGAATAAGAGATATGGTAGTCCGTTGGACCTAAAAAAACAAACGAGTAAGAAGGGGGGTTGAAAAGTACTTCGACAAAGCTCCTTCGATGCTCAACTCAGAATGGAGGAAAAAAGGAAGCAAAAAAATCATGAAAAAATTTAGAGATTACTTGATCTCCTGCGTCCTATTTCTCCTTTTTTTTATATAAGCAGATAAATATGTGTCTTTTTAGAAAGATGTAACGTGGATGTATGACGTGAAGATATGACTTTGTAGAAAATATTATAGAATCATGGGTTCATGGCTTCACGGAGACGCAACCTCTTGGAGGTGTGGTTTTATGAAGGTGTGACATGGAAATGTAATCTCGCGACAATTGACCATTATCTGCTTAGCTAAGTTTAGACATTCATCCAAGCTTGAGAGATCAACCTGTCGACCCGAGCTCAAGAGTTTATATGAGTTTGGGAGATTGTCCTATCGAAGTAAACCCAAATATTCATCCGAGTTCCGGAGATCAAACTGCTGACCTAAGCTCAAGAGTTTATCTGAGTTTCATCCAAGCTTGGGAGATTGAACTGTCAAACTGAGTTTGAGAGGTTAAATTATCGAACTGAGCTTAGGAAGATTGAACTCATGAGACTAAGTCAGACTTGATTGTTGAATTGAATTTGAGAGCTTTGAGATGACTCACGCTTTGCTTGACTGGATTAGAAGTTGAGTGTCACTTATTTTAACTGTTAACCTGATATTGTCACTTGACAGTATGTATTTCTACCACATTACTCAAATAAAACTTGGGATGAGGCAAATGAAAAGTTACATTTAAGTAGCACATGTATTTGCAATGGATCATAGATATCATAAACTTTGGATCCTCCAAAATAGGTTCCCTCATCTCCGCCTTGTAGGTATGAGAGGAAGTAAATCACAATTAATTTTTAATCCTACTAACGTCTAAACAAAAGAAAGACACCTCTACATAGATACCATACTCAAGTATAGCCAAAAGCAGATAGAATAAGGGACCACACCTAAAAAACGATATTTTCATGAACAATTATCCATAGCTCGAAAATATTTAGTCTAAACTTACTCAGCAGCTCAGAGATGCCTAAAGTGCAGAATATGTATGAATCATATAAAGATGCAAGTTGTTGAGTGAGATAGAATACTTAGGAAAATGAGTATACGCCAAACAAATTTTTTTTAATAATTTAGATATTTAACTTTTGTGATCAAATTAATTCTAAATGCAATTAATTTTGTTTCATAGAAATTTTTCATTCACTATCAAGATAAATTTTAAAAAAATATAGAATGTTGAATATTGAATAGAAGTGCCTGAGACGTCGAGGGGGAGCAGCAGATAGCTAGCACAAGTGGTAGATTTATCGTAAAGAGTAAGAGTCTATTTCTCATGGAGACATTTGCTCTTTAACCGTGTTAGTATCTGTTTAGATCTAACATGACTTCTCATGATTTATTTTTCTTATGTTGACTATATAATCGATTGATAGAGATGTTTAAAGTATATGTAATAACTTTCTTGGAATGCTGAGCACCGTAGCAATGGAGGAAAATGCTTGGAGGTGAGAAGTGTTGAGATTCAACCCAATCAATTGGAGTGTTAGAGGGGGGCTATCACATGAAATTCTACTAGTAGATTGATTTTTGGATTTAAGATTTTACTCAGTTGGAGGTAGATTGGGGCTATCAGGATGTCACTTTGAGTGCGCATTATAATTTTAATATCCTAGTCTACTAGACAAGATAGAGTGAGAAACAATTAAGTTGTTTTCAACTTTGTAGTTAGTACAACAACATACTTGTATAAAAGAGAAATGATCTGGAGGCTGCAAGTTTTTTCAAAATGTATATCCTTTTATCGCATTAGTCTTTAGTTGGATATAAAATACTCCTTATAATTTATCTATGAGATTAATTGGTGGAGACACACTTAGAACTAACAAATCTACTTTTGCACAAGATAAATAATTAAAATTTTCCAGACCAAAAAAATTGAAGTTGGCACAAGAAAACCAACTGCATGTTTCCCTCAATGCTTTCAACAAGCACTTCCATGTGGTTCCCAATTAATGGGACAGAAGAAGAAGAATATATTTCAATTGAAGTTTTCAGATGGAATGTTTTGTGGGACAACACAACTTCACTTCACATGCCTACTTTGCCTCTCTCTCTCTCCTCTTTTCTATTTAGTTTTTTTTTGGTTTTATTTATTTGAGAGAATGAATTTAGCCTGCATTACCAGCTTAATTTTGATCCATTTTTAAGCACACCTGACCTGTCCTCCAATTTTGCAACCGACCGCAATCTTTGTGTTCCCTACGAGATCTTAACTAGATTCTTGTCCTCGTCATGATTCCTTAACATCCCCGATAGAATCCAACAAGCACAGCACAGCAATCAATTAGAAGAAGCCAAACTCCAAACTTTACTACTATTAATAGAGCAGAACAGGTTGATCGTCTTCCAGATCACCATGGCTGGCAAGCGAGAAAACACAGGCAGATCACGCAAATATCACAGCTACGGCTAAAACATAGACGACGAGAGACAGACAGCAAACCCTCCGATGAGCTCCTTTGCAGCACCGGGGTCTTTCGTCTCTCCCTGTGAGAACTCCCTCGGACTGCGGCTAGAGTTGGCCGGCGGAGTGGGCGAGGTACGCGAGCGCTCCGACAAGCGGCGCGTTGATGTACGTCGCGGGCTCCGACTGCTCGTAGTCGTTCCGGTCGTCGGGAAACCGGTCGGACGAGTCCGGCCCGCCCACGACCGCGCCGGTGAGCATGTTCGGGTTCGCGGCGGCGGAGTACAAGCCCGTGAAGCCGGCGGAGCAGGCTATCTTCGCCGGGTGGTTGCCCACCGACGGCAACGACGACGCTCGGTGATGCACCTTCTCCGGGTACCTCGAGCCGTAGCCCACCATGTAGGACATCCGCGCCGGGTTGTCGCCGAGGATGTAGTCGACCTGCCGCTTGGCGATCGTCCGGAGCTTCTTGGGGGTGACGGTGGCGCCGCCGCAGAGCACCACCTTGGAGGAGTAGGTGAGGTACTTGGCGTAGGTGACCAGGAGGAAAGAAGTCGACGTCACGTACTGCAAGTTACTGTCGCCCATCTTGTACAGCAGCCCCCCTGTTTCGATTCACGCATCAAAAATTCGATTTTTAGTTGGAATTCAAGCTCAAAATCTGATTTTGTTTCCTCCATCAGATGAATCGAGGGGATTCGGGGGCAAACCAGGGGTGTATTGAGCCTGCGAGGTGGGCGTTCCAGGTACGAGCGAGCAGATGAAGGTATCCGCGTGACCCTTGTAATCATGCAAAGACTTCATGTTCTGGATCAGAAACGCCTGTGAAAAAGGAGAGATTTTGTTTTTTAATATTCAAGAACAGACAGTGATCGGCGTGGGAGAAAAAAAATGGCGGGAAGAGACCTTGGAGAGGAGGATTCTGGCGCCAACGTGCTTGTTGTCCCATCCAAAAGTGTTGTCGGATTCATCAGCTCCGAGGGTTTGACCGTTGGCTTGGATGTAGCTGAGGTACGATGGATTCCGCGTGGCCTTGTGAAGCCATGCCGCTCCCCATAAAAGCTCGTCCTTTTCATCCATGGCGGAAACAGAGTCCACTCATTCAACGCGAGCAACATACCGGTAACGGCGGGGAAGAAGAAGAAGAAGATGAAGAATGGAGAAGGTGTCGAACCTGGTAGCCGGAGTAAGAGCAGTAGAAGGGGCAGACGACGTGATTCAACCGGTCGCTGTAGGCGCCTCTGTGCTTGTCGGCGAACTCGAACACCTGAAACAGAGCACAAAACCAGGCATCGTTTCAAAAGAAGAAGAAGAAGGCATTTTGATGAGCAGAAGAGGAAGGGAGGAGTAATGGCTGGAATACGTTAATGGCTCTGTTACGGAGGAGCTTGGAGTAACCGGGGTCGGACTTGCGGAAGACCAGCGAGGCAGCTGCGAGCGCGGCCGCAGTCTCGGCAGCGATGTCCGACCCCGGGTTGTTAGCGTCAACCTTGTACACCGTCCTCGGCGTGTCCATGTCCTCCGGCCGCTCCCAGCAAGCGTGGTCCGAGCTCGCATCTCCAACCTGTAAATAAATGGGGGAAAAATAAGGACTTTAAAAACAGAGGGAGGAGCAAGAAGGGAAACAGGAACGGAAGCAAACCTGAACAAAAACGGTGTTGGGAACGGCGGTGGCTTTGAGGAGGTAGTCGGTGGCCCAGCGAACGGCGGCCCGGGCATTGGCTACCTCCCCCTTCATCACGCCGCCGAACTCGATCACGCTCCACGCGAGCATAGTGGCGGTGAACGCCATGGGGA
Source organism: Alpinia galanga (assembly GCA_037177395.1). Lineage (NCBI taxonomy): Eukaryota > Viridiplantae > Streptophyta > Magnoliopsida > Zingiberales > Zingiberaceae > Alpinia > Alpinia galanga. The sequence goes on along the minus strand of JBAMHZ010000060.1, from coordinate 3,365,832 downwards.
AGCCAAACTTGACGTTGTCGCCGGCGTCATAGTACCCTCCGACCAGATCGACCTGCACCGGCAACAACAGAGTCAAGAAAATCCACAGAAGAGAGACAGAGCAGATCACCGCCAGAGCACTCGCATTCATGGCGGAGCCATCGGAGAGTCCGGAGTTCCGCCGCCAGCTCATTCTCTGGCCCGCCGGCAGCCTCCCCGACCGCTGCCCCTCGAAGAACAAGATGGACTTGGAGAGCGCGTCGCGGTAGTCATGCCTCGCCGGCGCCGCCGCATGGCGGGAAGGAAAACCACGGACGCAGGAGGAGAAGAGCATAGCCGGGACAAAGACGGCCAGAAGCAGCGAGGAAGAAGACGACGTCGCCATTCTCGAGCGAGCCACCACTCCGAAGCAGACTCCGCTGGCGAAGAAGCAGGGGGGGGGAGGTCGCGGTATTTATAAAGGCAAAAGCAAAGGCCAACCGCTCTGCTACTGCTCGCCCTCTGTTCCGGCGCCATTATTGGTGGCAGAGGAATCACGTTCTGCTAGTGGGAGGCGGTTCCAAAGGGCTCACATGAAGGAACATGCCCCTTAATTCTCTTGCCCTGGCGTGTGCCATTGGCCTTCTTCTGACAGCGCTCTTTTTCCTTGCACATTTAGAAGCAAAACCTCCCGCCCAACGCCATTTCTTTTCTAAAAAGGGAAACAAAACCTTCAAGATATCCCTGTTGAACAGGGCCTAATCTCGTGCCTAATGGCTGCTAATCCCATGTGGGTCGCGGCAGTCTGCGCTGCGCAGGGAACAGAGGGAGGGAGGGAGGGAGGAGTCTTGTTTCTTGGGTTTAGACAAGGAAAAAAGAGGGGAGCGTGTCAGCGTCGGCATGGCATCAAAGGAAGAGCCGAGAGCTGCGCAATTGAATACCTTTTGTGACGGAAGTGCCAATCAATCAGAGGAGTGTTTCTCGCTTTAGGTTTTGGTTTGAAGGTGGGCGGTCAAAGATAGAGAGCGAGCGTAATTGCAGGGCCATGTCACTGGATTGCTTGCGCCCGCCTGCCTACTAATTTTTTTTTTTTTTCTTCTTCCATGAGCATTAGATTTTTTAAAAATTTTAATTCGATTTATTTTGAAAGTGAATTTTATAGATCTTCTATAAAATCTTCATCAGTCATTAAGATTTTTTTTAGATGATACTAGGATATTTTAATCTTCGGTCCGATTAATTTTTGAAGGTGTTCAATCCTACCCTATGGTCCTTCGAAAATGCCCCTTTGATAATTGAGCTGGAAGAAGTCGGAGTCCCAATGGATGTCCATCAATTACCTGGGTAAATTAAGGAAGCACTCGTAACTTTAACGGATCAGTTTGGATTCTGTAGTCGCATCATCACTGAAAAGCTGTCCAATGTTGAAGTCGTAATTTATCTGCTAGGTAAATTTCTGCACAGAGAACCGCCTTTATAGATTTTTTAAAAATTCATCGTCGAACCGTACTTCAGTAGAGGATCGAACTGTATTTTCCTGTAGGTCGCCTCACCGTTTTTGCCGTTGCACCATGCCCTTTGATGCAAAATTTTCCTTCTTAATTAGACTAATCAATATGAACATATTGATCAAAGAAAAAGAAATAGGATGTAGGAGTCAATCTTAAAGGGACCAATTGGGCAAATTGAGAAGATTGCAAATTGACTCATCCAAATGACCAAAATGATTAAATGACTCCATGTTAGCTGAGTGAGGGAGGTTAGAGAATTATAAAAAATTAAATATAAAAAAAAAACAACTTAGACAATTAAGCAAATGGAATAACAAAATTGCAAAATTGGATGAGATGAAGAGATCAATTAGCTCAAGTGAAGCACTCGAGCCAGATAAGCGAACAATAAATGACTAGTTAGCGAGCCAAACAAACTAGATGAAACAAGAGAAACATTCTTATACAAAATTGTAATATCGTATATCCCTACAAAATAAAATACAAGAAATTCATGTTTTATCTGATACATTCCTAAAAACTATAAGAAAGGCAATTAATCAAATTGCACTCCATAAACTAATTAATGGCATCATCCTAGTTCATTTCATTCTCACATGTAAATAGTTTTTCCATTTTCATTCGATAAAAGAAACACAATGAGGCGCACGAGTGAGCACGAAGGAAGTCGAGGTTTCGCAAAGTAAACAACAACAAAAGAAGGGGATAAAAAAAGCCTCAACTCCTATATATATATATGCTTCCCTTAATGAAGTGAAGATGAATAAACCAGATGTGAAAAATAACATTTTTTTTTCTTTCATATCTGAATATAAAAAAAAAGAGGAGAAGATATACCTCTATGCTTGCTGAATAATCATAAGGCTTCGAAGACACCAAATACCCTAAAACCACACACAAGGATCAAAAATATCATTCAATTATATTCAACCTTCTCTGCAAATACAAACTTAATTTCTTTACATACCTCCAAACACTGCACTGCTCAGTAAGAAAACAAGTAGTTTGTCCATTGAAACCCTAATCCTCCACACAAACTCTTTGCATGAGTGTCAAGAAAAGTGTGACATATTGTACATATTTTTCCATTTATTACTTGAGGGAAGGTGTATATGGATGGTAATAAAGATATATATCTTGCTCTTTATTCTTACTGAAATGGATTTTTAAGAGACATCTTGTAAACTGCTAATGCTGTCTTAAATTACATGAATTGCAATGTGGGAGTAATTACTTGCATGTACTGTTATACTAATGTACGTATGAAGTTAATGGCTTGGTTAATTAGAAAAAGGATGGAGGCTGTTGATGGACATATAATATATTTGGAAGAAAATATATTTAATTATATAGGAGAAAACCTAATTAAGGATATTTGGGATTTTCATTCCTTTTTTTTTTTGAAGAAAATATCAGAATTTAAGAACTTTCTTATTTTGTTTTCAAGAAAATGTTTTAACTAATTTAGCAAAGTTTATTGTTTATTAGATCACACGTCTTTCTTCTTTTTTTTTTAAATACCAAATAATACCCTTGAATACATTTATTAAATAATATTTTTTTTTTATTTTTTTTATTGAAGAGTAAAAAATAATTAATTGGGTAAATAATTTAATGATTGGATTTACAAGATAAAAAAAAAAATCACGTAAAAACAGCATAAAAATGAACATCAACCTGTCTTTTTTATAACATCTATATATACTATTAAAATCTTAAATCTCCTTTCAACTTATTCTTGGTGAATTAAGAACCTAAAATTAGACCAGAGTTAAAGTTCCTAATCCATATGTCTTTTCATTGTACTTTCATTTAGTGATATGAGTAGCTTAAGACCATCAAGTTACTTTTGCTAAAAAAAAAAAAAAATTATATCTCCATTTGTTAGTTGTAAAAAAGAAAAACAAAAACTTTGATGGCTTAACATTGCTCCTGTGATAGAAAAAAAAAAACATACGATGGTCCACTTTCCACGTCCAAACCTTCCTGAGCGACTAAAAAAAACAAAGGATGACCCAAACAATAGAAAAATCTTTTACGTTTAACGCTCATCAAGGGGCACTGACATGGCCAGCGCAACTCCTCTGATAATCAAGTCAGATGAGGCTGAGAGAGTAAGGCGAGCAAACAAATGACTACGAAGATAGAAAAGAATTCATATCTATCGCCAATATTCCTTTCCTTTATATCAGAGATGAAACCCCAGAAAACCTGTGGAAGATAAATTAGTTGCAAAGAAACTAACGGCTACAGTTGATTGGTGTAATTAACTTCAAGTTAAGATTGACCAAGCCCAAGAAAGACTTGGATTAGGGCTTCATATTTGAGTTTCGATGTTTGACAATGTAGAATTATTGGTCAAGATTAACCAAGCTCAGAGGAAGTCTAGTTAGAAAAGGAAATTATTGGTGAAATTATTATTGGGTCAGGTTGACGATGTGGTTAGAGAATGATGGAAAGTCAAGTAGGTCAGAGTTGACCAAATACTTGACAAATGGAAAATCCAAATGGGTCAAGGTTGACTGGACATTTGATGAGCGAAAGTCGAACAGGAAGTTGGCACGAAAAAGTCCAA
>JBAMHZ010000060.1:3319743-3344397 GCA_037177395.1 Alpinia galanga | reverse complement strand
TTGGCCAAGGGTCTCAGACTCCGACGGCATCACGAACACATCGCCGCTCGCGTACGCCTGAGAGAGCTCCTCCCCCTGGAGCATGCCGGTGAACACTGCTGGCACGCCGGCGAACATCTTCTCTAATTCAGATCTGTTCAGGCGGCAGAAGCCCATGTCATATGTATTTTGGACATTCTCACTCAAGTGTGGATTACAGTAGTATTCTACCTGTATGGTCCATCTCCTATAATAGCAATTCTTACTCCTGAGAGCCTGTCCATAACCCTGACCGAACAAAGATCAAATGATATGAAGGTAAACTTGATTTAAATCGGAGATGAATAAACTAGTAATTGTCGAATAGAATAGAGGAGTGATTCTGGTACTTGCTTGATGGTGAAAGTAAAGATTTTACCTTTTGAGAAAATCCAAGTTCTTTTCTTTTCCTATGCGTCCGACATGGATTAACAATGGTTTCTCTGGTTCACCATTACTGACAAAAGGAGAAAACAGAGTTTATAAGGAGTATCTAAATAATCATGTGCATTTTTGCTGTATGCTATCTGCTTGAGGCAGTAGATACCTGAGTCTTGCACGCATTTCATGGCTGCGATAACGAGGATGGAAGCTTTTGGAGTCAATACCCTTATTCCAAAGGCGTATCTTATGAGCTATAGTAAAAGAAAGTAATTGCAAGTGATGGAGGATAAGTACAAGTTCTCAAAAAAAAAAAAAACTTGAGAAGCTTGAAAGCAGAGAAGTTCAAACCTTCTGTTGCATTAGCAGCAATGAGATCTTTGATAATGGCAGCTGAAGGTACTAAAGTAAGATCGGCTGCTCTATGAAGGAACCCTTCAGAAGAGAAAGTGGCAGGAAGGAAGATGATATGATACTATGGATAAGGAGAAAATGAGAGAGAGAGAGAGAGAGAGAGAGAGCTTACTTATTACCATCCACATTGGCTCCACGAACCAGCCCCATGTGTACCTCGGTATGTATCTGAACAAGAACGTATAGTTAAAGTTTGGAGAACCGAATAGCTATGAACATATTAACAAAGATTTTCTTGTATTCATAAGTTTTGGAATTTTCAAGGAGCAGACATACTTCATTAGAAACAGCAAGAATAACAGCTAAGAAGGATGCTATGCATTTCTTTTATTTGGAAGACAAACAGGTTAAAATTAAGGAAAGATATGAAAGTCCAATATGACTGAAAAAGAACTGATAATTATTGTCATGTAAATTTTGATTGAGGTACTTTCCCTCCTTTTAAAAAGAATAATAGCTAAAATATGGTGTAGCAATTACTGCAACAAAAGATAAATCATGCTCATTTTTTCCTTCACGGTAAAAAATGAAGATTGCTTTTGCATTGGCTAAAAATTCAATGTGTTGGACTTGCTATTCACATTATTTTCAGTGAATGCACTTCAAACTAGTATAATCATTTTTTCAGGAGAAGGTTACTTACTTTGGAATATGAGTGTGGTACGACATTACTATAGGAACACAGAGCATCTTGGCAATTGCCAAAGCACCAAATACCTGAAATACTAGAAGGTTTTAATAGAATATATGCAAAGGTATGGAAGTCTTCGAGCATAGATTTTTGAAGGTATGATTAACCATTATTCCTGGTGAAGATGCATGGATAATATCTGGCTTGAACTTTGCAACTTCTGAAATTATTCTCGGGCTAAGTGCCAGTGAAAGAGGAACATTGTTGTACAATGGGCACGGAAAGCTGGCAAACAAATTAGAAACCATGAGAATGAAGCAAAATAATGAAATAACAAAGAGCTTTCTATGAGATATAATCTTTATCTCTAGATTTCAAATGTATGTATTTTATAAATAAACCTGAATTCAATTCTTACTACAGAAAGACTAATATTGTGCAATAGTGTCTGAATTTGCATGGATGATTGGATCATATGAATTTAAACCTCACAAATTTCATTGTTTTTATCACTTAACTTCAGAATTATTCATTTTGAAGATCTGCTAATTAAAAGGTCAATTAAAGGAGAGGAAATCCTACATTATACATGGCTGATTCTGTTTGGTGCCATATCAACCAAGCAACAATTTGCTCAGATTTTTGGTAGCGAATCATAAGATAGAAATATCAAATTAGAACAATATAGCACTAAGTCTAAGGAATCATCTCAAAAGCAATAGAAACCCAAAACATATTTCAACTTCAGAATACAAATTGATAAGCCGGTCTAATGTAACCAGGTATGATCTGTGGTACACATCATGTTTGGATTAGTCTACTAGATTATTTATATTGTATAACAATGAGATTAAAGCTTAAATTTGAACAATTAGCAGGTGGATTGGAATAGGGTATACACTAGTACTTCAGGCCTGATTGATTATATGACAGGTATAATCAATGAGGCTGCAAATATTTTAACTTGAATACATATTCATTGTAGACCTCATTTCTTGAAAGCATTACATGACTATGCTGGAAAAATATTCCACACTAAGGAGGAGGATCTCTAACTGAAAAACGAGATGTCAGTTAAAAACAGAATTTCTACTGACATGAAGCATCATTTTTATCCAATATTTCTGTACATAGACCAAAAAGGTAGGTATTTTTACTTACCTTCTTGAACCAATAATTTTTGCACCGTGAAACTCTTGAGGCACACCTTGATGATTTGTTACAACAATTACCTGTAACAAACATGATGAAGGCTTTCATTGGATTTCTATTAAGCAGATAAAGCATAATCTTGGTTGATCATTAAACATATACTCATTTTTCCTCGGGTTGAAAGACCAAAATAAGCTCAATTTTTACCATTTGACCACTATGCTTTGAAATAAATACTCATGCAACCCGTCAATATAACACTAAAATAAATAATTTCAGGAGAAATTTGGACTAGAAATATTCACCTCATCTCCCATTTCACGCAAATTTCTGATAAAATTCTGAAAACGGTTCTTATATCCAGAGATATAACTGTCAAACATAAGGAGAGGTAGATTTATTAAAGCAACATACCAAAAATTCTGAAATCAAACAGTTGCTAGGAAATAGACAAACTGGCAAACCAAGATTTGGATCCTAAGACCAAGGGCAAATTCCTTATTGTAATAAATGATTAACAATCTTATTTGGAGAACTCTATCCATTTAATTAGACAAAGGTTAGCCTAGTTGTTCTCAATAGGCAGACACCAGACTAGTCTAGCACAATAATGTCACTGGCTTGAAAGTCCCAATGTTCCTCATTTCAAAGAAGACGTTAGGTGCAACAGAGACTACCATTCAAATGGATAGTAAACTGGGGAAGAAATAGAAGAATGAAAGACCAGTGGCGTCGACAACTTTATACCAGAAAATCTCAAATGAAAGCATTCAAGCAAAGTTACAACTTTTATTTTATGAACGGTACATAGAACAGGTTGTAATGTTGAATTAAACAGACAAAAATAAATTTATCAACAGATCAGAAAACATAGAGGCAACTCATCCAAACAACAATCCTAACGAATATAACCCACTTTAGAGCCAGAATTCTCCTCGAAAAAAGTGAAAAGGCGTCACCAGTGAATCATCTAAGATGTGGCCAACTTTTTTTTGTTGAGAAAAAAGGTTATGGCCAAGTTACCCTTGAAAGGAAAAAGATGCAGACCGCCTCAACCCACTTCCAGACGATAAAAGGGAGATGAAGGAGTGAAACAAAAGTTACCTCGATCAAGGAGTGAAACAAAAGTTACCTCGCGCAATCAACACAATAAGGCAACAACTCAACTGCCTATGTGCTGCATGGTGCAAAAGCGAATTGAATCAACCAGAAACGACCCAAATCACCGAGACACGCCACAACTTTACAAAATATAACAGTTATTATGGCAACAGGGAAAGAAGAAACAAAAAACCATTTACTGAGATAAAGGTAACGTGACCTCAAATCAACTCATTGAATGACCAGGCGTATCCGAATCACTAAAAGGCGCTTCACCAGCACAAAATCCCAATTTTTCTTCAAGTAAAGGAATTTTTTTTTGTCGAGACCAGCGCATCAAAAGCAAGATGCAACTCCTCCGAGCAACAAAGAACCCGATCACTAAGGACACTAATCATTCTGACACGAACTCAGCGCCAAGCATTAAAAGAGAGAAACAAACGAACAAAAAAAAGAGAAGAAGCTAAGATAACAAAAAAATACAGCTTTACTAACTTGAACGGAGAGGGCTCGACGAAGATAGCAATGCGGCGAGGCTTGGCGTCGGCCTCCGGATCCTGCAGCAGAAGAGGCATCTCCTCCTCGCCCACCAGAGCCTCCTTGATCTCCTCCCTAGTCATCGATCTCCAAGTAGCAGACCAGAAAACTCACCCGCGCCCAGCTCAGCTCTCCCCCAAACGAAAGCACGAACGGAAACAAGCCACCAGGATCGCGATCTTGAAGTAGAAATTTATAGAAAACGAATCAGAGGCGTAGGAATTCAAACTTGTAATCTTCGCATCGTCGATTCTTCAGCAAGAGTATATTCCCGAGGGAAGAACGCATCACCAAGGCCGGATATGCTTTCTTCGCTCTCTCTAATCGGGCAACTTTTCGTAACTCGCTTATTCTCCCCTCCGCGAATCCAAGCTCGACACCTGTCCCTCCCCCCTCAATAATGGAAATTATTTAATGCCTCTCCTTTCCTGTCCCAAGTCACAACTTGCCGGTTGCGTCCCTACCCAACATCGCCGCTACCAATCAGACACGGCCACGGAGCCGACACATCAGCCAACGACGCTACGACCCCTGCCACGACTTTGGATCAGAGGTTTCAGGCTCAGGTTTTGAGACAGCCAGTTCGATCTGTAGCGGGCCCACCACCAATGCTAAAATATTTGTTCCTTTTATTTATTTTTAAAGTTAAAAAAACTTAAAATAAAAAGGACGAATGGGTCATATAATATACAATTTTCGCCTTTTTTTAAAAAAAAAAATTCATTTCATGGCTCACTTGAGCAATAGAATACAAAACATTGTGACCTTCTTCTTACAAGATCAGTAGTACAATTTTTATTTATTTCTAGGAGAGATCAACAGTGTATCTTATAGATCAAAGGAATTCAACATTCCTCGTTTTGGTTCTGCTATGCATAAAAAGGACCTCGATTCAAATCTTCGTCGTCGTCGTCGAGTAACCTTCATCATCAGTTACTTCGGCTGTGATGTCTTGAAAGTTATCTTGGAAGAACTCTGAAGGGATGGAAGCAGGGCAGTACTTCTTGGCAACGAACTTGTACTGGAAGAACAACAACAAATTAAGACTGCTGCTGCAAGGCAACTGAGAATTGAGGGCAAGTTCTGAAACAGAAATACTTTACCTTGTGCTGACTGTACTTTTCTCTAATAGCAGGCAAGCTGTTCCCTGCACTGGTGCATACTAGTCGGTGTAATGCGTCGACGCAGTCTGCAAGGTCAGAAGGTTTATATAGTGTGTAATGGCTCAGCGTGGCATTCTGCATCATCATCAACCACAACGCAACTCGTGATGTTCAGAGTGTTTATCTTTAGTAAAATCCAGAGAAAGAAATGTTGTGTAAATTGGAATGTGCATGAATCAGTACCCAAGGTTTTTTTGCTGGTTGCAATATGAACTTAGCCAAAAAGACAGCAGAAGATGCTACCAGTGATGAGGCATAGCGAAGCATAGAGTAGTCGAGTAATGAGAGCTCTGCAACATAACTGGCAAGAAACTCAAGTTGCAACAGAGGCAGCTGGAAAAAACAAATGTGATAATGAACTCTTTCGTATCGATATAGAGACTGCAAAGATAGCATTGGGCAACAATTTAGTTACCTGATTGGATCCTTGAGCAGCACGGACAAATCTCCTTTTCATTTGCAAGCCAGATATGAAAATAAGCAACTTATACACAGAATTAAAAGTTAATATAATGGTCATAAGGTATTACCTCAAGAAACACTTGGTGGTCGGGACTGTCATTTCAAATTTCAAGTAATTCAACACTTCCGATTCCATTTGCAAAACCTGCAGACCAAGTTATGAAATGGGCAGCCCAAACATGCAACACGGAATCATAAACTGGAGTTACAAAGACACCCACCTCATCCTTTGAGTATGTATTGTCAGTCATATAGCAGAAATCTTCCACTTGTGGGACACATATTTCCTCATATTTTCTGTTAATGACGAATTAAAATTATTATGAACACAATAAGTCCAAATTACCATAACATTGTTAAATAATTCTTACGCTGCAATTAGCATACACGCAACACCAAGAAGTTGCAATCGTTCTCGGTTTATTTCATTTCCAGCAAGATATCTGTCGATGTAATTAACAGAGAGATATAGTGTATCAGGAACCAGATGATACTCTTCTGCAACCTGTAGTCAAATGGGATTAGAAATTAGTCAACCTAAGTTGGAAGACAAAAAAACTATTAGAAAGGGAGTGATTTGGAGTGAATATACCTCTACAAGCCAATCTATCAGAATGGAGCGCATGTTTGCATTTATATCCTTCTGAATTGTTTCCATGAAATCTATGGAAGGTCTTTTCTTAGTCTGTAGAAAACAATAGTGCTGCATTATCCGGTAGAAAAAAAAGGTGTTTACTTAAAGCAAATGTTATTTTGATAACAAGTCCAAACTAAGGAACTTAGTGTGAGGTCTAGGAACATTAATCTGGATTATGATGAATACATAATTGACTCAAAGAGCATTGAAAAAAATTGTTATATCTTGCAGTCCATAGTTATAATGTTTGTCATGCTAGATTATTGTTGCTATATAAACATTTTAAAAGGTTTCCTTCCAGGAGAACAATAGCATGAAATAAGCAACTTGTTCCATATAAGTGTGATTGCCGATCTGACGAACAGTAGGGCATGAGAATTACTAGTTTGTTATATAATCTTCCACTTGGTTTAATCACACAAACTGAAATTATAAACAAAACAAGCATTAGGCTTATTATTTAAAGATAAAAACATTTCATCAAGTTCAGGGGCTTCAGCCTAACCAAAGGCATTTGATGATTGATCTAGCTTATAGACATTCAAATAAAAAGGCAAAGCTGCAGTCTGACATTAACTGAATAGCTAGGTTACTTCATTATTTAGGACAGGATTAAGGAAACTACTGAAAATGAAATAATACAGTTTGTATTTCACAGATTGAAGAAGTAAATGTTTGAAAAATCGCATGCAAGTGCTACGCAATCAACCCACTTTATCAACGATCACAATTGTCTTCAACTTGAGAAGTAAATTTACATGAACATCATAACTTCATGACCAAAGGCAAGCAAGCTAGGAATGTTAAAAAATCTTTTTTCAACATATACTGTATGAATCTTAGCAGAAATATTGATTATTTGGATGCTTCTATCACTATATATATCCTGTAAAGATTAGTATCTTATACTCTGGCAATCCAATGAACAAATTACACACTTGGATTGAAAATTAAAAGCCTTGATTCATTAATATTAAAATTTTAGAACTAATCCAAAGAATTAGCAAGGGAAATCATAATAAATCTGCAGGGTGTATATCAAACATAACCAAAATCAACATCAGTGGTCTAAAATACCAAAACATCATTTAGTAATCAATAAGGAACAATAATGTCCAGAAGATATGTATATATCGTTAATTATTGAAAATATCAGGAAACATCAAAGAGAAGTTGGATAAAAAATGACAGAAGAAAAACAATAAAAAACAAAGAGGAATATATGACCTCAGCTTTCCGTAAATTTTGGTAGATATCACAAGCAAGTGTAGTGCAGAACTGTGGATCATTGTGGTTTGTATCAACTTCCACAACATCAACTTCCATCAGCATAGAACCATTACTCTTTGATTTTGACTCTGATAAATATCGTCAACAATATCAATGGACAAATTAAACAAAACCTGGCTAAATATTGATTTCTGAACTACTTAGTTTCAAAAAGTTCAAAAAAGTAGAGCTTTACTAAATAAATAAATAAATAACAGGTGATTCCAATTCATAGAATCATGAACCTTAAATAAAGAGCATTAAAACATAATTAGAGAATTCAACTGATCAAAATGCACCTGATATAGCTACATGCTCAGAGATGTTTAGATTCTCATTTGTTTGCCTCTCCAAAGAAGTTGTAGCCTGAGAATCTCCACTATCAACATACTCAAACTCAGGGCTTTGAATTGAGTTGCATGTGGACATTGATGAAACAGAATCCAAAGAGAAGTTAGGTGACTCAAGGGCAGTGCAGGGTGCTAGGCAGGTAACAACTGCAGGTTTAGGCACACTGTTACATGGCAGGGAACTTTGGTCGCTAGATACAATAGCATTTGATTTGATAGTAGCTGAACGACTCAAGCTTGAATCACAATTAGTGCAAGACCCCTTCTTGACCCTTGAAATTGATCTTGTGGCATTAGTCTGCTTATGAATAGCCATGATAAAACTGATTAGCTATTTACTAAGAAACATGTAGACAAAGAAAATATGACAAAAATATTTCCCTAATGTTCAATCATTGAAAGTAAGCACAATAGTAGTTAGTGATCAACTAGTGATATAGAAGAAAAATAAAAAAGAATGGCATTTCCAAGCAATGTGATTGAAAATAGAAACATCTTTAACCACAATAGCCTTTTGATTAAAAATTTTGGATCAAGAAGCAAAGAAATAATAAAAAGCATTTAACATGGAAAAGAAAGTGACTATCATCATGGCTCAGTTAAATATTCCTCCACAAAAAAGATGCTGCAATAACTCATTTAATATTTTAGTTAGCCTATATATGTAATTTCTGCAGCATTAGAGAATCCCAAGATATGTTCAGAGTGAGTTTGACTGTATGCCAAAATCCAAAATAATGAACTTGACAGTTGACACAACCACCCCAAAGCAAATAATGCCATTGTAAAATTAGCGTTATTAAAAGTTAACAACTAGGCACTTAAAACAAGCTATACTATTGAACTCAAAAACTATGGCAGGTAAGGGATTTAAATCAGGCTAAAATAGTATGCACTTCAAGCTAAAAATTTACCATACTTATAATTAATTAAAGTCATTCAAAAGTGCTTTTTAAAGCATTAGGAAAAAGCATAGAATAGCTTAGATATAATAATGAAGAGACTATAGTTTCTGTCAATATTACATAAATTTAATTGTTAAAACTTTTTGCCCCTCTACTAGGCTCTTCTTTCCACTGAGTAAAAAATTCATGTGACTTTAGTAATTAAAATAATCAAACATAACATATTTTGCTTACTTTATGCTTATCACGGAGTATGTAATTTAATTGGGAAAAACATTTTTAGTAAAAAAACCATTGATATCTTTTAATTCGGATAAGATTCAAGTCATACATTTTTGGTCAAATTTCGAACTTACTTTTTTGCTCATATAAATTAGAACTCAAGCTGGTTTTATTTTTGATTTTTTTCAACAATATATACTACGTGTTACATCAAGCAAAAATTTAATGGAATAAAAGATGAACGTAAGAACAATTTTGAAAAATCACTTTTCATCGTTTTTGTTCAAAATGGCATGCTAAAATACTATCGTACGTAAAAGTTATTAAAGAAGAATTTTCAAAGCGAATAAAACATGAAAAAGAAAAACTGCAGCATCACTTGACGAAATTCTTGATGTTGAAGAAAAAAAAACACTCGATAACAACCATTGCCAAGACTAAAGCTTAGTATCAAATCACGACGAAACGTGAAGATTAGGCTCAAATATCGCATCTTTTTTCCCCATCAAGATGAAATGAGAAAAAAAGAGAAGGAAAGCCGTAGGAAGGATACCCACATTGGCCCCCTTAGCGCCTACTAGCCCAGGAGTACAGCGTAACACGTTGCTCTGTTTGCTGATATCCCGAAGAGCGACCCTCTTCTTCCCCTGCTCCGCTTTGACAAACGGAAACTCGGCGGAAACCTCCATTGCCGCTGTCCTCTTCGACGAGCCGATCTCCGCCGGCGTAGAAGACGAAACAAACGACCGGCGATTCATCTTCCGGAAACCCTCACAAGAGCTCTATTCTCACAACAACAGAAACCGCCAATATCAAGCAGCAAGGATAGGGAGAGCAAGGAAGAATCGATCACAAGATCATTCGGAAATCTAATCTTGAGGGTTTAGGGTTTGGAGGGAGGGAATCGGGAAAGGCGTACCAGTAAAACGAGAAGTGCGAGAATAAGAACACGAAGAGAGGTTTTATTACGCTACTTTCTAAATTAGGTAAAAAAAAAAAAACATAATTATTATTGGAGGGAAAAAGTTAGTTTGAACGAAGATAGATCCCAACCTTCCATCTAATCACAGAATTTTAGGATTTTAACACATTAATAATGAACTTTTATTTAAAAAAAAAAAAGGAAAATTTTATTTGGACAAAAATCACAAAACTGCTCCAATATTAATAAAAAATTTTAACGAACAGAAATAAATTAAAAATAAAAAAAAACATTTGATGGAATAATACATCGCAGAATTGTAGTATTTCTTCTCCGTCGACAAGCATGGAAGAGTAAACAAAATTGTAAGATCTACAAAGGCTCCTGTGCCTAAGAACTATCTACCATGAACACAATCGAGAGGTTCTGGTTCTTGTACCCCTCAATGTCGAGCTGTTGGACTTCTAACGACTCCTACATGCTCCATGTAAGAAAACTTCTGATCAGCCTTCACTTCAGGAGGTATCTTCGTATTCCGGCGCATCGAATCGGATAAACTCATCGATGACTTTGATTCTGCATCGAGCGTAGATTGTCTCCCCTTTGAATTCTTAGAGAAAGAATCTGCGTAAAGTACATCGTCAATTCGTGAAATCAGCATGAAGGCTAAGCTTTCCAAGATCCTCGAGTAGCTCTCTTGGACCGATAATCCTACATCCTGAAGAAATCTGTTAGAACGAAGGAACGAACACTATGACCATTTTGCGAAGAAGATTGAGAGATCTCATATATAGTCCGTTTTTTGGATTACTTTGTTGTATTGGATCTTGCTTATGTCGAGTGCCGATTGAGGGATGCCGGGAAACCTTTGCTTGATGAGAATCAAGATCGTCTCAGCTCTCTCTTCGAGCAGCTCCCTCTTCTCCAAACTGACTGTTGAAGCCCATGAGGGCTTGCCTTCTTTGTCCTGCATTTTCCTCTTCCATATCACAACCGAGGCCTCGATACGGTTTTTCAGGTCGAGAATCTTGTGCTCGGTCGACAAGTCCATCGTCCCAAGGAATTCTTCGGGATCGAAGACATCGTCTGTGATGCTTTTGTAGATTGAATCTCCCAGGCTTTCCCTCCCATTCTATGGCATGATGTAACATACTAACTTGAATTGTTTGCTTGTGAACCAACAAACCGACGATGCCATAAATGAATCGAAATTTCGCTTCGGGTTACCTTGGGAAGAGATTCGACGTAGGCTTCAGGCACCTCCATCTCCAAGAGAACTTGAGAATTGATTGCCATGGCTGCCTTGTGTACCTGAGTAGCTAAATCCTTGTGGATCTGAATCCATCTCCTCGATGACTCTGAGAGTCCACCGATAGGGACTCTCACTGTAGGAAGCCACCATTTGTCGCCGCCGTCCCTTCGTGCAATTCCCTTCTCTGAATCACCCGCATCTCTTGCGACATACGAAAACATGTTCTGGTCCTCGAAGTCATCGAGGGAGCCCTGAGAGGCCAAGCACAAGGATGGAGAACTTAGAATTGTAAGCTTAGAACAATCCATTCTAGTAAAGATTGTAGGAGAGTTCTTATCACGATGAGCATTGCATCTAGCTTGCGAAGCGCGGGAATGTTCATTTGAAGATCTCTGCGTTGCTGAGTTATCATGATCTGCAGTCTTAGTAGAAGAACAAATAAGCCAAACTTGCATGAACGATCGATCAATCGATCGATCGATAAATAGAAACAAAGTCTTATATGACCTCTATGGTAGATCCATCCTTTGATGTCTGCCTGGAAGGAACAAACTCAACAATGTGATCAGTAACAGATAGAAGCCAGTCGATCTCCCTCCTCCACCTAGCTTTCCTTTGAGAAGACATCGGCTCTAGCCTTGAGTGTTCGCCGAAAATGGATGCTGTTTGATCCAGAAGCATAACAGAAAGTCAGTTAGAAAGGATCGAACAGACCTATGAACACCCAGAGATTGTTTGGATCGAAGGAACAAGTCCATTCTGCTCATAACACAGGAAATCTTTTCAGTAAATCAGGATCGAGGGAAGAGGAAAGCACCGGCAAGGTTGGTGATGGCGTTGGACAGAGCAAGAGACGATGGAACTCCGTTGCCACAACCCGACATGTCCTCACCGAGCAGCAGCTTCGCGTATCTGTCCTTCAACAGTTCTATCTCTGAAGAAAAGACGGCATGGAAAAGACGGTGATATCTGATCGTCGGCGATTCAGCTTCGATCGGAGCTTTGATGCTTACCAGAAGGCGTTTGGTCTCCTGCGCTTCCATCGCTGCTCCGGCGCGGCCTCGGGCCGACGCCGGTTGAGCTGTCAATCTGCGGCGCCGTGCGGGGGCGGCCGGCGGTGGGCTCCCCCAGGCCGTTGAAGAGGACGCCGTCGTCGTCGTAGTCGTCGTAAGCCGGGAGATCCCAGCCAACGTCCTCCAGTATCTGACTTTCCGCCTGGCGCACCCCGGCGTCGCACTCCTCGTCGCGCTCCTCATCGTTGGGCTTCCCGGCGCAGTGCCCCCGCTTGAGGAACCGCACCATCAGCAGGCTCAACGTGCGGACCTTGGTCCACAGATTCCGATGGTGCGCCAGCTCATCTCCGCTGCTCCGGGAGATCAGAGGCTGGAAGGGGGAGCACGCCGGTCGCCTCCGGGACGGAATTTTGACGGATTGCTGAAAACCCTCAAATCTGATGTCAGAGACTCAAAACATCGGCAAAGATACAATCTTTTCCGGTGCAAAACGATCAATCCACCTCTCCCACCGAGCGGATCAAAAAAGATTCCATCTTTGTCGAGGGAGATGCAGGCAAATTGCTCCAAAGATTGTGGAAATGGAATAAGAAGATAGATTTAGCTTCCAAATAAGGTATCTTGCGGATTTGAGGCGCAGCGGTTTCCCAGGAAGAAATCGAACGGGAGGCGAAGCCTAAAAATGGCAAAAGAAGGAAGAACACAAGATTGCTAATACAAATATATCATTATTTTTTGTCTAAAAACAGCAGTATCAAACTATATCATTATTCTGCACCATTTCCAACTGCTGAATCTTTCCTTTTTCTCGCTGTTTTATACCAAATATACAGATTTACAGCGAGGTCGATAAACTGTTTCCCTGCAACGTTTCATGCATTTAGGGATTCGTCAGAAACCAAAGCATGTACGAGGAGCAGTCCCGGCGTAACGCATCTTCCTCGCCTTCCCCTTCGTCTTCATTTCATCATTTTTTCGCCTTTCTTCTGCGAGGGCTTTTGCTCCACCAGCCATTTTGTCTATTCTCATCATCTCATCGCGATATTCTCGTGTTGCTCTCGCACGCCGCAGCTCCATATCCCCCTGCAAGATCGATCCCACATGAAACCATGTAAGCTGCTTCATACATCACATCGGTTCATGATTTCAGAGTGTTCAGTTCCTGCTTCTTAGATTTCTTTACTGAACATCTCTGTAGATTATTGAAGAGAATCGTAAACCTCTTTTCGCTCCAGTCGACGTTTGGCCTTCAACTTCTTCTCAGCCTCCCATTCCACGATCGAGTACTTCAGTTTTTCATACCTGAAAACAGACGTGTTCATTGAGTATGATCGCCAGAAAAAATAATTTGCTAACGTACTGTGCAAGGTGCAGTTTACCTTGTTCTTATCTTTTCCATCTTTGCTCTCTCCCATGCATCTACTTTCGTTTCGTTGTTGGCGGTGTAAGTTGTTTTCCTGCTTGCATTTCTCGAAATCGAGTCTGTTGGTCTGAGGATGGTTGGTGTTTTCAGACCTGTTTGACTTTGTTCTTGCTCTGGTTTCTTGCTGCTTTTGTTGTCCTCGAACCTGTCAGAGAAAGTTGACTTCTTTTTCATAGAAAGATTGGGTTCCCTTGCCTTTGCTGATAGATTCTGGCCAGTGCCAAACTCATCCCTCATCTTTCCTCCGATTGAAGAACCTCCTGAAATTGACAATGCCAAAAACTTAGTTTCTTTACCTCTGAAAATTTGGAGGAGCATAGAACAAGAAAGTACCTGATTGGATTTCATCCTTCTGATCTTTACCAGTTAACCATCTGGTCATTCTGCTGTATTCAGTGGGTCTGCCTGCGTAGTCTTCGACCTTAGTCTTTGTTTTCTTCTGATCGAGCGATTCTTCATCATCCAGTAAAGTGATAGCATAAGCAGCAGCAGCAGCTGCAGCTGCAAACTCAATATCAGCAGTGTCGTCGATGCCACTCATTTGCCCAGGAATTGGCCTCTGGAACCAGTTACTGATCCTCTTCTTCCCTACAAAAATGCCATGGATTAACCTACAAACCTGGTCATTTGATTACTTGACATGTCAAGCAGCGTTTAAATTGAAAAATCTGTCCATTGCTTGAAGTGTGATTCTTGTTGTCCCACTTAATTCATAGCTATTGTCTCCTTTAGATAAATCAGTTACCTGATTGAAAATCTGTATGCAATATACCTTCTTTAAGTGATGCAGTTTTATCCGTACCTATCTGTTCTTCCCTTCTGCTGTAGCGCTTGTCCTGATGATATTCTCCTCCAGAGTCAGAAAATCTCACCCTGGCAATCAACAAGAGGAGCACTCAGTTGGAATTCTGATCCAACCTTTGAGCAGGCAGTTTGGAAGAAAGCCGACCTTATTGGCTTGAAAAAACTAGCCATTCGCGTGCACCAGTTCGAGTTTGTTATTAGAGAACGAGGTGAGAGATGAAGTCTGGGAAATTTATTTAGTGATCGAGTCGCTTAGCATTTGGGCAGGTTTCAGGGATAAGAAAGGCAAGGTATTGCTTTGGCATGGAAGGCCTCGCGAGCATCTGCAAGTTTCATGAAGAAAAGCATCAGTTCTTGTCCGAAAACGACTTTTCTTGAGTGTCTTGCTTTAGAATCTTGAAGCAACAGAAAGTGTTCGAAAAAGCTTGGAGAAATACAAGTATTTTGTTTATTTATCAAATTTTCTATCAGATGAGTTACCTCTCTCTCCCCCTCTCCTGCCTTGCTACCGCAAGAAGCCGAGGCTCGACTCCGATGCCGACGAGGACAGCCGGGGTCTCCCATTGCCGGGCCCTGCAGATTCTTCAACGCAACTCTTCTTGTCGCCTTCTTTCTCTTCTGCAGTGGCGGTGGAAGCAAGGCATCCAATGGAGTTGGCGGCTCCAGCCATGGCTTTCTCCACTAAAGTGGCACCTTCCAGATCGCCGGACTATGCCGCCTCTTCCATGTCTACCTCCACCACCGAAATCCTGCAGCGATAGGCGACACTGACTGCAACTACTGATGCATATACTCGTGGCTCTTTCTGCTATATCAATACTGCTTTGACTGTTGCTGAACAAGAGGAAAATAAAATCAATAACCTGGGAAAGAATAATCTCATATTGAATGTTAGCAAAACATTAATGATGGTGTAAGCATTAGATACGCCAAGGTGGAAGAACACCATGAGAGCAAGGAATTAGAATCAATCACTATGGAAAATGACACAAATTACAGGTGAAACCGACGAGTGTAATCCGAGATTAAGATATCACAATCAACAAACTTGGCAAGAAATTCAATTGACTCCGATCTAGCACTCACAACCAGAAGTGTTTTGCTGCGCTGCACAGTCAGCAACATCAATCGTCTCGGGAAGATATCTGCATTCAAACACATTTTTGATTGGATGTGAGATAGCAATTCTGAGCAAATCAAATTTAGAGCGAGCAACACTTTAAAATTATTAATACCAAACACTTTTTTTTTAATATATATGACGCCGAAACAAACTACACAAGGACAGGATCTAAAAGCGAGTAGGAGTTTCATAATGCTTTGATGGAGAAGGAGAGGAGTTTTCTTTGATTTTTATCATCAAGGTTAAACAAATCTTTTCTTCTTCTACTCAAGAAAACAAGGAAATTTGACTACTTTCTTCCTCCTCTAGGTGGATTCTACCTCCCTTTCCCGCAAGCACTACAAATGGCTATTGAAGGTAATGGCAGAGGATAAGGTTGGTACTTACATATCTTCCTCAGGTTCATTCTTTAGAGCATTCTTGACGATGCACTGGAAAGCAGCTTCCACATTGAATCCTTCTTTAGCTGATGTCTCAAAATAGGGGATGTTCCCCTTCGATGCACACCAAGCCTTAGCCTTCTTTTGAGACACCTGAAAAGTACATAGATTGGAAGAAGCTTGGTAAAGCATGTAGAATGGCTTGCAAAGATTTCATTACATGAATCTATCACAGAATGGTTAGTACCACTCCTGTGATACAAAAGAATTTGTTGGAGCTCAATGTACTTCGTCTATTTGTTTGTTTGGACAGACCCGTGCAAAATGGAGGTGAGATCCAAGTATTATGCCAAAATTTGATTGTCTATCTTGTTTGAAAGAGAAGAAAATCTTACCACACAGCTGTCGCCACCATTGATATCCATTTTGTTACCCAGCAATATGAAAGGGAAGCTCTCCAGGTCGGACGAACTAGCCTCAAAATGAGATAACCACATGGAAGTAACATAACTGTTTGATTCCCTCCTGTTTTATCTCGCTATAAAACCAATGACGAGGGCCAAACATCATTTACCTGAATCAGAAATTCATCGCGCCAATTATTCGAGTTATCAAATGATTTCATAACATTAACATCGTACACAAGGACACAACAATCAGCTCCACGATAGAAGGCCACACCAAGGCTCTGAAATCTTTCCTGTCCCGCTGTGTCCCAGATCTAAAGGTTAAACATCATTTAGTGAGCATACAAAGAACTAGCTACTTTAAGGTAGGCAGTAAGAATTTAAGGAAAATGATCATTCAGAAGTTCGACAAATCTATCAGAACTAAAAGCATATTAAGGATGAAAGAGCTAAAAATAATGCTGATTATCAATTTTGTTCGCCACAAGTGTATGAATGTGCATGGCTGACACACTTTGATCAGATTCATATAGTAGTTAAAAAGTTAATTCAGTGTAGAATAACCATGTCAACAAGTATGAACATGTACCAATTATGAAGTTACATATCAGGAATGAATCCTATCAAAATGTCAATAAATAGGTAGTTCATCTTCTCAGGCCATTTGAATCTACCATACACTCTAAGATCCAGCAGAGAGGAGCCAAAGTGTCTCCACAAGCATAGAAATGATAACTATCAAATAAATCATAGAAGCCCAACAATTACAGCAACACACAAATATCATGCATGCAGAGAGCTTCAAGGGAATAATCCTATAACCCAAAAGATCAAGATTAAAACATGTTCAACGATAAGTTAACCTCCACGACTAATGTATAGAGAATGTGGTTTCGGGAAATAACAAAATAATAAACTTTCAATATCTTCTACAGTCACGACATCAGTAGAATTCCAGTAAAAACTATTTCTATCAGAATATGTTCCTCAAGAAATCTGATTTGTGTTTAGAACCATCAAAAGTAATATTTGCATCAATCGTGAATCTTACAATAGTTACTACTATTGATCATAGACAAAAAAGGAAAATTGATATATGGATGTACAGCGAAAGCTTATAAAAACCCACGCTGTAAAGTTCTTAACCTTCAAGGTGAACAATCTCTCATCGATCTGAACTTCTTTGGTCAAGAAATCAGCTCCAATGGTGGCTTTGTACTGGTTACTGAACTTCTTGTTCACATATCTAACCGACACCATCTAATCCCAGGTTACACAAAAGAAGCAATCCTAAAATCTAAAATTAAGATCAAAAAGGCCAAAAACAAAAGTAAAGCGCCATGAACGTACTGATTCATCAGAGATGTCTTCCCCACCCTAACAACAAAGACAATCACAACAGACGGAAGGAATTCTCACCCGCTATCGCCGAGGATGATGACTTTGAGAAGCAAGCGCCGACGGGACGCCATGGATCCGGAGGTCCGCGGGGTGGAGGAGCCGGAGAAATCCTCAACGATCGCAAGGTAGCACCCTAGAGCTCAGACAACCCATCAACCTACCGGCATTGCCATTGGTTACCTTGCTCCGTTTAAGGTGGGCCCAGTTCGAGGCCGACGAAATGGTCTTATTGTTTGGTAAAATTTTCAATTCGCCCCCTGTAATATACTTTTTTAACACAATATTCTTCACATTATTACTCCATTACACAAATTACATATTAATAGCAATTAGAAGGATGTTTAGCCACGTCCATTCATATCAAGCTGAATTGCTAATTACAACAAATCTGAAATTGTGTATTGTTAATTCCTAGATAATATGTTAATTATATACAAACTGTTTATGTTCGTTCAATGGAAGAATGGTGTATGGAATTCAGATTGATGGAGCTGAAAGTGTCTCTCACAAGCTGCTGCTGGATGAACCATAGCCTTCGTTCTTGTTGCTCGCCTCGTTCCCTTGTGTTGGCTGGTTTTCACTGCTCGAAGACAATGGATTCCAGTCGTTTTCGATGGTCCTCTGAGAGTACTCACTGCTCGCATTCTCTTGTGGTGCCAATGCCAGCTTTCTGAGCTTCTTCATGTTGTCATTGTACCGGCCAGAGTTGAGCTCTGAACTACGGTGTGAACTGTAAAGCCCGCCGTGATTTGGGGTGGTTCCTTCGTTTAGATCTTCTAGAACGACGTCTCCTTGCAAAGCTCGGACAATCTGATAGATTTACCACTTGATAGTGTCAGTAATGATCTTGTAAAAACAGTATTAAACTTTTGCGATATCGTAAAGAATGACAATTTTTTTTTTAGTTACCACTCAATAGGATTAGTAATAATCCAGTAGAAACAGTGATAAACTTTCGATATTGTGAAGAACAAAGTGAACAAAATTGTATGGTAGACGATGGTTTTTAGACAACAAAGTTTCGATATTGCAAATCTTAGACTTCAGAGGAACAGAAGACTCTTAAATTTATAACTCTAGAGGAATCGTATTATCGAGTAGAAACAGCAACAAACTTCTCTAACATTCAGAGAAACAAAATACACTCTCTTATCACGTCAAAGAGTAGGAGTTGCTATTCAATCGACAAATCATAATAAGTTCTTACCAAAAATGGAAAAGGAAAGAAGGTTAGCTCTGCAGGAAATAACAAACTTAGACTTCAAATTCATGAACAAATAATGCAAGCACATCCAATTTTTATGTAACATGTCACAGCTTGATAATATTCAAAGAACTTCATGGAAAAATTTCATTAAGAAATGCATGAAGCAAAGAAACAACACCTGACTCATCTTTGGGCGTCGCCGTGCTGAATGCTGCACACAAGCAGCAGCACAAGCAATCATGCGAGCAATCTCATTTGGATTAAAATCATTTCCCAGCTTTGGATCGATCAGGGAATCATAATTGCCATCCTCCAGAGCTTGAGTGAGCAATGGTCTTGCCTGCAGGTATGAAAAAGTCAGCAGAAGCAATATCGTTGTACACTTAAATATGGAGTAAGACAAAGATTCGGCATGCAGAACAAATACCCATTCAACTAAACTATCATCTAAGAACTTAGATCGGGAAGAATCAAGAGGCTGGTGCCCAGTGATTAGCTCAAGAAGCATTACACCAAATGAAAAGACATCGGATTTATCAGTGAGTTTGCCTGAAGTTGCATATTCAGGTGCCAGATAACTGAAATAACGAAGAAGTTACAAGTTAGAGAAAGATACAAAGATCACGGCCAAAACTTTGTGGTGCATCACAGATTCAAAAGCTTGTATTTCTTTTTATAATATAGGAGAAATCTAAAGTGCTACATAATCTTCCACAGTTGGACGTCAAGAACAGAATTTGTTCAATGATCCATTGTAAGGATCCAATTTTCAGTAAGATATGACTATTAGATCAGCATCTTAATAAAATTTAAGATATTGCCAAGACTGAACATGAATTAAAGATGTGGAACTTTAACGCACCCAAAGGTTCCCATAACTCTAGTCGAAACATGAGTATTGTTATCAGAAGCAAACTTAGCAAGCCCGAAATCTGCAACCTGCATGACCAGATAAGAAAAGTAAGCATTCACTAAATACCCCTTTGGAGAAACAAACAAGAAGTCACCAAAAAATATCCAATGAAAAATAGATGTGGTCAATCAGTTGGGTTTTTGTCAATAAGTAGACATGATAAGCTAGAGTAGGTTCTTGCCTTAGGCTCGAACTTGTAATCGACAAGAATATTGGATGCCTTTATATCACGATGAATAATCTTAGGGTGACCTGAAGATCAAGAACTCTTTATCACGCACAAAAGAGACAAATTCGGAGAGGAAAAGAGAGTGACTCACAGTCCTCATGCAAATATGCCAGCCCTTTTGCAGAACCTAATGCAATTCTCAAACGAGTAGGCCATCCCATAGTTGGTCGACCTTTCCCTGAAAATTATTCTACCTTTAGATAAAAGGACCTAGCAGCAAGATAGAAATTTAAATTAAAATGAATAAAAGTAGCATATAAAATATTATGTCACATCCTAACATTGTTTAAAAACAGGGGGTGCTACAAGGAGGGCACCTAGGCAATTTCAGCAAGAGGCTTTCTCTAGTTGCTCGATGTCCTTTTTAAAAGTTCACCTAGGTCGACCACCCAAGTCACCCAAACATTTGCCTAGACAAATCAATGTTGACTACCTACACTCTAGGGATGACAATGGATCTAGGATTTTTCAATTTCCATGCTGCCTCATGTTGAAATGGATGGTTTTTTCAATTCCCCATCCCCTCCCTTGTTGCTCAAACAGGGAAGAACAAATATATTCTTATCTCATATGCATCCCTCCTTGCATATGCAAGTTATTTTTTCATCTCATCCTTGCCCCTTTTGCATTACAGGGTAGGGAGAGGCACATCAGCCTCAATCAAGGTTGGAGCATGTCTTGATGGGGATAGGTAAATTGTCATCCCTACTAGTCTCCCACCTAGACACCTGCCAACTACCTAGGAGCTAGGCAGTGGGTTAACCATCACATGCAACTGCCTTTAATATGCTGCATCTTAAAAACAAACTATGGAATTACAATAATAAAAACTAGATCATTATTTTATCTAGAAAAATATTCTTGTTGTTTGTGTCACCTGTAAAATTATGGTAACTTGTATCTTTGAATTTGTTAAGCAAACTGAATCAAATTGTATACATTAATAAAGTTAATCACATACATAGCAACCAGTAATCAATGTTTACAAGTAATAACTAACTAAGCATACTACTCTTCTGCTACGTATCGATTATTAAGATGAACAAGATACTTCCATATCGCTAATCCACTATTGCCATGAAAGTAAAATTTGCAATCTGGAAAAATAAAACACTTGGAGCATTTACTTTAACAAAGATTCTGCTGTTTTATCAATTAGATTTTAAAAAGGTCTATGCTACGAAAGATGATAGAGTAATCGTACTTGAAACAATAGAATATGATTAATCCTGTGGCTTACCGTGCAGATGAAAATCCAGAGTATTGTTAGGAACATATTCATAAACAAGCAACCTCTTGCCACCAGAGATGCAATATCCAACTAGTGAAACAAGATGCTTATGATGAACCCGAGTTATTATCTCAACCTCAGCCTGGAATTCACGCTCACCCTGTCCACTTCCAGTTTTCAACTGTTTAATCGCAACTTCCTTGCCATTGGCAAGTACTCCTCTGTGTACATAACCAAAACCACCTTGCCCAAGGAGATTAGCTTCAGAGAAACCATCTGTTGCCATAGCCATCTCTTCATAAGTGAAGGTACATCTTGAGAAACTTAGAGAAACATCAGAAGATGGAGATGCAAGTGGTACATCAGACCCAGAATAGTTGGACCCAGAACCTCCGCTGCTGCTGATCTTATTCAAAGGTGGAGTGGGAAGAGGCCCCGGTGACTGAGGCACTTTGACACCATGACCTTGAAGAGATAAATCATGGTTTTGCTGCTGCAAATATTCACCATACCAATCATCTGAAAAACCAACACACTCAAACAATTTGAGATCTTGTTTAATACAAATTCCGCAATGCAACTAAAAAGATACTCCAAAGCATTGGCTAAACATTAATGACTAAAATACTCGTTAAAAAAAATTAGTAAGAATGCCAATTATAACTCTAGATACGAAACTGAAAGAAGTTTATCACCTGTGAAATGTGAATCTTATTTGCTAAAGTAGACAGCAATCGTTCGCCTCTTACATTAACTTCCATATTATACTACCTTCAATAATACACATCCTCAATAAACTTTTCCACTGCTGTTATGCAGCAATATGATGGAGGAAATTCTACACCGCCCCAAATTGCTCAGCTATGGCAAGTTTAATTAAATTTCATGTGAGTTCAAGAATGCATCCTCTGAAACATAGAAACGACAACTTAGACTGTTCATCAAAGATTCAAGGGTATGGAGAGGAGAAAATTTCAGCCATTTGACGTGTACGTACATTCCTCCACCAAAGGAGGAGATAACAGATTTGTGGGATCAATGGTGAAACCAGTTGATGCATTAATGCTTCATTGACTTGAAACATCACCTTTGGTAATTATCAAAGAAACTTGTTACCCTCCCATCAAATTTTCTCTCCATGTCTCTGTCACTAGACTAGCAATAAGTTTCGTGAGGTTTCTCTATCTGATCGGTTGACAATATACATCTTTGCAGTTGCTTAGGCCATAAGACTTAGACCAGAATTTTGTTCTATTCTGTTTATATATTTTTCTTTTTCACCAACAACTAGATCTCCTGAATTCTCAATGACAATTTCTTAGTCGCATTGGAGAACAATCTACCTACCAACTAACAAGTTATCCATCATATGTCCATATTCCCCTGTTTAAATGGTAAGGGAAATTACAGAGAAAGAAAATTTCTTATATTAAAACCTAACAAAACTAGACAGAATGAAATAACAAGTATAAAAAAACAGTTCTAAAAAAAAGATTATATAATATAGATTTATGGAAGAACAGTGAAGCAGAACCAATCTAGATTTCAGTGTTTTTCGCTTGAGATTATTCATCTATATGAAATGTGAAACAAAAAAAACATCTTTTTTCAGAAATTAGTATCGAATTAACATGGTCGGACCTTTTTTTACAGGAGTGGACGGAAGCCGGCGCTTCCTTTTCTGACAATAAACGCATAGGAAGGCCACAAGAAATACGATAAGTACCCCTCCCACCGTGACTCCGACCACGACCGGCGTCGATACAGAGCTAGATGACGACGGTGGCGGCGGCGAGCGCGGAGACGGAGGAGAGTACGGTCTCGGCGACGGAGGAGACGGAGTCACGGGCAGCGAGGGAGGCGAAGGAGATCGACCAGCTGGAGGAGGCGGATTCGAATACAGCGTAGGGGAAGGGGCGGGAGTGCTGGAGTTAGGCGGGGAGGCCGCGGGCGGAGAATCGAGCGGGGTGGCGGAGGGGGAAGGAGAGGGCGACGCCGAAGGCGGAGCGGGGGGAAATAGAGACGCTGGAGCAGGCGGTGCAGCCGCCGGCGAGGGGGAGGAGACCGGCGACGACGACGACGGCGACGATGCGGACATGGCGTTGTGGCTCCTCCACCTCCTCGTCCTCCATCGGCGCGCCCTTTTTTGTCGAGTGCATGCGGTCCCTTCCGACGCAGTGAAAACGGAATCAAAGATTGGCTATCCGACTCCTTCCACAGTCCACCATTGAAAAGCCGCAACGGTCTCACTCCTTGGCGATCTTTGCTTTCATTGCACAGTTCACGTGACATAAAAACTTATTCTGTGTTTGATCAATAACATCTGATCCTGCACAGCGGATCTCTCGGAGGGCCCTCGTAGTCTACTCTGCTCACTTCATTTTGTCGCAACATCAAGAACCGGCCTGGTTCGGCCGGTTCAATCCGAACCGGAAATAGGCAGCAAAAAATCAATCCGAACTCATTTGTTTGAAAATTCCAATTCAACCCCCTTTTTAAGGATTGTAATTGTCATAGCCTTGCCCCTAAGGGCACGGTGCACTGATAAAGACAGTGAAATATCTCATAGGAAAATACAATTTAATCCTCTACTGAGGCACGGTTCAGCGATGAATTTAAAAAAAATCTGTGGAGGTGTTCCTCTGTGCAGGAGTTTGTCTGGTGGATGAAGTACGATTTCGGCGTTGAACAGTGTTTCAGGGATAGCGCGACTGCTGAATCCGGGCTGACCAGCTAAAAAGCTGCAAGTCATTCTTTGATTTACCCAAGTGGTTAATAGAAATCCGCTAAGGTTTCTATCTCTTCCGGCTCAACTGTTGAAGGGGCGTCCTCGAAGGACCGTTGGGCAAAACTGACCACTCAGAATTAGTTGGGCCGAAGATTCGAAGATTTAGTGCTAACAAAAAAACAAAAAGTAACTGTCATAGCATTTATGAAAAAAGACCTCGTATGATTCATACACAAAATTCAATATATTATTTTTTTATTAAATGAAATTTCGTTCGGTTTAGAAGTCCCTCTATAAAATTTCTCGATAAACAATAATAATAATAATAATAATTATTATTATTATAGTCAAAATCATATGCTTAGAAGTGAATTAGCTT
>JBAMHZ010000060.1:3303733-3319643 GCA_037177395.1 Alpinia galanga | reverse complement strand
TATTAAATGAAATTTCGTTCGGTTTAGAAGTCCTTCTATAAAATTTCTCGATGAACAATAATAATAATAATAATAATTATTATTATTATGGTCGAAATCATATGCTTAGAAGTGAATTAGCTTGGAGGAGAGATGTTTGACAATTTTTGCAATTATGTTGAAAGATGGGAAAAACTTATATCATTTCTTCAGGTTTAAGATATTGAAAAAAAAAGCCCCTCCTTTGTTTGTTTGTGAAGGAATGAAGTCAACGCTCCATGCAAAACCACAACGAAAAATAAATGGAAGTCAGTCCCCAGAGATCACTCGATTGATAAAGGTAAAAAAATAATTTTTAAATGAATAAAAATTAATTCTCGAAGAAGTCATAATTCTGAACCATTGATCGACTCTCTCCTTTATATTTATCATATCTAAGTTCTTAATTTATCCTCTCCTCGATAAAGACAATTAAAAAGGACTGCTAATATGATAGTTACATATTTTTTTAAATAAATAAATAAAAATCAACTCAAAGAATTAAATGAAGATTATAAATTAATAACTGAATTAACCGTATTAATGGTGATGATGAAATGACAAGATTTTAGAAACACAGAGCACTTTAATAGTTTTATTAAACTTTTTAAAGTATTTTTTTTATTAAAAAAAATACTGAAATTCCTCTATTCCTAAATATTAAAAATCCCTTTATTCGTAATAATCGACTAATTACAAATAAAACTCATATTTTAGAGTTAACAACTCACAATAAATGCACATCACTTCCGATGATATTCCATAATTTGCGATCTTCATCCCCTGTTCTTATCAAGGTAACACAAAATTCTCGCCATCACTAAGATATCAAGTTGTGTTTCGATCAACCGGGTTAAGGTCAACTCGAGGATATTGTTCATGTTTTGTTCAAACAAGTGTAGGTGCTTTTGGTTGGCTTGACTGACAAGCTCCATTGTCACTGGTATTTGAGCTTGATGTTTTTATAGGCAGATCCATTCTGTTGGGGTTTACCTTGCTTCCAGAAATGGCGATGGCAATGTCGTTTGGGAAAAGGTCACGAAGCACAAACGCATGAACCATCGTCGAAGTTAGAAGAGATGCAACAGTTATGATCGATATGGCTGTGAGTGCAACTGATAAAATCTGAGTGAATATGTTTCTGACTTCGACTGAGTATCGAATTGTAGCAATGGAGGCACCCGTCATAGGAAAAGTGTAAGCCCACCAAGCAAGTGAGAACCTAAATGATTGGTTGCGAGTAAGAACAATGGATCGAAAATTAAGAGCAAAATAGTGAAGGAAAGAAAAAAAAATGACAACTAATGTGAAGAACAAGTAGTACCTAAAACCCCGAAAGAAATTTATGCGAACAGCCTGCAGAAGTGAACGATGATAAGATATCAGATAGAAGGAACAATGATAAGTAGAAACTATAACTTCTATTGTGGGATAAAAATAAGTTGATGTAAGAGACTTACAAGAGAAGCATATAGGAAGAGTGCAATGAAGTAAGCAATCCTCGAACCGAATCCAAACTCCCCGGTTATTTTGGCCCATGCCATGCTAGCAACGCTAGGCGCCGCTACAAACAGGAAGAAAACCGGATGAAGATCCTTCGGTAGTGTTTCATTTGTTGGAAGCCTTTGGTAAAGAGTCACAAAGAGTACACAATAATGAGCCAGTCCGACCGCGAAGAAGAAGATAGGCCCTTCTTTAAGCCCCATAGATGCACCAAGTAAAGCCCCTACAAAATTCCCCACGATCGATAGGTGGTTCGATGGATTTGCAACTTTCGATAGCCTTCGTCGCCCTCCAGACATCCATTGGCCGTCTATTTTAAGCTCGAGTAGGAAAATTGGACCCATTAACCCATACCATAGAGCTGGATGAAGCTTGATACCAATTGAAGATGGTATACCAATGGCTAAGAAGAGACAAGATATCCATGGAGCAAAGAAGAAGTTAACTCGGATGGGATGATAGTACTCGCGACGAACAGCCTCAAAGTATAAAATGATCTTCAGGATATAGATGGATGAAATGATGCCTAGTAATGCAAGTGAAAGACACCAAAGAACAAGGTTGACGGTCAGACCAAAATGTATAAAACTTGTGGAAGGTGATGTAGCCAATGTCTTCCACAGGATAGCTTGGCTACTAACACCAAGGCATATACCGAAGGAGGACACGGGAAAGCGGAGAAGAAAAGGCCACTTTTTATCTTCAGGAAGAATCAACACCTCCGATGCCTGTAAAATATCGATGGTATGTCACTCATCTAAGAATTGCATCGATGCAGATAAAAGTAATATGCTGTTCATAGCGAAAAGCACAAAGCATACCTTTAGCTTGTCAAGTTCAGGCCCCTCCAATGCATCAAAGAAGCGGTGTGCAGGCACAACCTCTCGTTTAGTATTCTTTGTCAAATTTTCTTCCTCGAGTTCTGGTGGCTTACCGCGTAGGTTAGATATCTGCTTTTCGAGTTTTCCAGACCAAGTCTTGAAAGAATCATATCGTTTGTCCTTCAATTTATTGTTTTGAGTTAGGATATCAGGAGTTGCTATAATGTTGGACCTTCCAACTGATATCGGTTGAGAGTGAAACTTGGCTTCTGTTTTTTGATGCAAGCAAGAGTTAGCAGTGACATGATTATTTAGCTCGCCTTTAGCCAAGCATGATATGCTTTTCTCACATGCTAAGAATCCATAAGAATGTTCTGCCCCAAACACTGTAGGCGATGAAGGCATGCTGATTGAAATGGAATGTGCATGATGAAGCCCACCCATTTGATCTTGTGGAGTCGATAAGACCACACTATCTGGTTGTCTTTGTATGTCATCTTCAATAACTTCTGCGACCTAAAATGTGTAAACAGCCAAGAGAAATGTCTTTAAACTAGCATGAAAAACTAATGGTTGAATATTGGCAAAGTATTCACATGTAAACAACATTGAATTCTTAAATTTTGAGACGACTAAATATATGAGCGAATAGAAACACAAGGATGACTAATAAACAAATAGAGAGCAAAAGTTATTTAAGATATCTAAACTACATTACGATAGTATTGCATATAACTCAATGGAGCGGCATGTAGTTTACCCCAAATAATAGATAATAAAAATGTTTTTAAAGAAATTTCACTCATTGGTTGGACGAGATACATTTGTTTTTACTTAAGATGGAAAGAAACCCACACTACATATGCTTAAGAAGATTATGAGGTCATAATATTCATTGAATTTATTGACATCTTTCCATGTAAAACTTAGAACTTCGACTTAGAATCTTAATATCATCAATGAGTCATTTATGTTGTTTTCAAAATTGGACTAGTCGAATTGGTTTAACTAGAAAACTCAGGAGCTAAAAAATTAATCTTCGTAGATAACAAAATCAAATTTTAGCTTAATTCAATAAAAAAAAAACATGAAAAACAATAGGTCAACCAGTTCACCAATCTGATTTTTGAATTACTAGTCATCTATGATACAATGATAGATATAAATACCTAAAATAAGTCATAAAATCCAATGACGATTAAAATAAACATATCTTTATATTGATCTAATGTATTTTCTGTTATTGTATAAATTCTAAAGTATATTTGCAAATTTCAAGTGTGGTGAATTGTTCGCTTGTGTTAACGAGCTTACATCCCCATTCGGGGCTAACATAGATCAATTACGCTGATTATTGGTAGATAGAAACTAGCAATCAAAAGAGTACATGACTTACTTCGAAAAGTGCAGTGTCACTTCGAGGACTTGGAGCCGTATCAAACCCTGAAATTGAATTAGATGTTATTTGCTTGAAAATAGATGGAAAACTCTCAGAATCAGAACTCTCCTTTGTGGAGCTTAGGTTTTCTTTCCCATCCATATGATCTTGAAAAACCTACACACAAAAGAGGAACATCATGAGTAGGGTTTTTTTCCTTTTTAACTGAGAAACAAAAGTTGGTTAACAAAGATCACCAAAGTATACATACACACGGCATATAATTTGTTGGTAGTTACTGCTGTTCACGATATTATGGATTCAGTTAGGCACTAATTACAAGTATTCTGAATTCATCTCCTGCGGAGAGGTAACAGCTGACTAAGCTGCTCCAGTTAGATTTCCCATTGCTCAAAATGAACTCACAATTGTTCATCTACAGAATGTAAATGCAAACTAGGGCAAAGGAACTGAAAGAGAAAGCTATGCCAATAGACATGGAAGTAGCAGTGGAAATATTACCCAGCCACCTGACAAAGATATGCTTAGCCATGTAAGGACAAATCAATGGTCGATGTGGACAGGTGCCCAAGGGCGCCTGGTCAAATCTAATATAACCCCACCTGAGTTGACGAGACATTTGGTCCCTTTGTCATCTCGGCAACATCCTTACTTCAGCAGAAGCCTTACTTCGACAGAAGCTTATCTCAGCAGAAGCCTTATCTCAGCAACAACTTCATCTCGGCAGAAGCCCTATCTCGGCAACATCCTTACTTCGGCAGAAGCCTTATCTCGGCAGAAGCCTTATCTCAGCAGAAGCCCTATCTCGGCAACAACTTTATCTCAACAGAAGCCCTATCTTGGCAACAACTTCATCTCGGTAGTCTCTGCAAGAGTCTTGCCTCAGCAATTTCC
Source organism: Alpinia galanga (assembly GCA_037177395.1). Taxonomy (NCBI): domain Eukaryota; kingdom Viridiplantae; phylum Streptophyta; class Magnoliopsida; order Zingiberales; family Zingiberaceae; genus Alpinia; species Alpinia galanga. The sequence goes on along the minus strand of JBAMHZ010000060.1, from coordinate 3,315,008 downwards.
ACTCCAACGAAGGTGAAGCCTTTTCTTGAGTTGCACTTGGGAGATTGCCTCCACATAGGCTTCTACGTAAGATATCCTTCGTGTCATGTCACGTGGACTTGCGCGGTCAAGTTCCCCTCAATCCCAATCAGTACTAGCATGTATGTCTGACATTTCATTTCCCATATTCTAGCATGGTTCTCCATACGAGAAGGACGGTAAGCTCCCCCATGCCCCTGGAAATGTCTCATCCACATGCCCCTTGCCTCCTCCCTCCTTTTTCTATATATAAGATAGGGAGGAGGAGACAAGGGAGGTAAGCTACACTGAGCTCCCTCTTTATTACTGTCCCCTTTTCTTCTCCTCCCAGCCTGACTTAAGCTTTAGAGAGGAATCTGTCAGAATCTCCTAGCAGCCCCCCATCCCGTGTTGACTTTGCAGAATAACTGGAAGAAGGGTGGACCCTTCATCCTCCAAGATTTCCCTTGCCTCCCCGGGTCCCCATCGGTAACGATCCTATCTCCAGATGAAATTTGCACTCCAAGAGTTCAAAAAACAATTATTGCAATAATGCTTGTCCTTTTGTTGCTACTTCGCTCTGGAAAAACAAGTGAACTGCTGTTTCATCACTAGCCAAATTATCTTCAGTGAAAATAGACAGTAGGAGTTAGGAATAACAATCTTCTTCAGGATGATCTATCTTTTTTTTGTTTTGTTTTATTTTACCTAGTGTATGTAAGATTGCCAAAGTTACAGAAAAACTGCCATTAACATTCTGTTTTGGTGAAATATTTAACTCCCATGGATCAGAATGTATGCACAATTGACCAAAAAAAAAAAATAGAAATTCAATCTAACTAAGATTCTTTACATGCGATTTGCTCCAGTCATCTAGTGGTAATGGAAAAGCTCGTCAATAAATCTATACAAACTGCACTGATTCAGTTAAATATGCATAAACAAAATCTAACAAGTGAATGCTCTCCATGAACTCTCATTATCAATAGCCAAACTAGTCATGAACAACACCTTCGAAACGGATGGATCCCCCTAAACTGCAATGACATTTTTAAGCGAGAGACGCATAAACTATCGACGCATTGGATGAGAAAACCTAATGCAAGAGCGAAGCGGAATCAGTATAGATACCTTCACTAGAAAAGGGATTCTTTTTCTTTCTCCTACTGTGAAAATGAACCTCCTACTGTGCAATGGCGCCGAAGGGCGAACGATTTCGCCGACGGGAAGCTTCCGCCGCGAGCGGCAGGGGATCCTTCCCTCTTCGGGAAGAATGCAGACTGCCCGAGAGATTTTGCCACCGCGCAGTTCCATTGCCTTTTTCTTAATCATTTTTGCGATGGAAACAGATCCTGTGAGATGGCTTCGTTCCAGCGAAAAAGAAGCCCAAATCTGGCGTCCAGATCGAAGGCCTCTACTGCAACACGGCGAACACGAGAAACGCGCGATCGGCGCGAGTTAGAGGGACCCACGAAACAGTCAGAAGTCTACGTGCGTTGACCAGTTTTTTAAACGAACGGTCCAGATTTCCCAAAATGTGCGTCTCCCAGTCGAGATCTCTCCACGTGTCTATCTCGGCGGCCGCACATCTGCCGTGCCAGCTGTGGCGCGGATTTCAGTTCACCGCTGCGAAATTTTTAGCTAGCTCTTTAAATTTATATTCATTTTCAAAATGCTCCTTAAAATTTTGAAATCAACAATGTTTCAAATTTATCCTCATTTAACTCATAATGATAACCGGTAATATTTTCCATTCAAACAAATAATAATGATATCATGGTTATGTTCCATAAATATTTTATTAAATTATTTTTTTTTCCTCCAGTTTTTAGTGTTTTTTTCGAAATAACAAGTCACGATCCAAACAGGAAAACTCCAATAAATTGTGCAAATAGAAACCAAAGAAACAGAAGTGGGACTTAAGTCTGTTCCTCAAATTAATTTCTTTTTATTTCCAACCTGTATATACTTTCTGAGATCAAATAATCAATTATTTACTATAAAAACTATGAGAAAACTTAAAATTTCAGTAAACAAATCCATCAAAATTTCAAGATGTTTTTTTTTTCTCTATCTATATACTCTAGTCTTAAGAAAGTACAATAATAAAGAAAAAAAATCTAATTGCATATGAAAACAGGTTAGATTTTTTTTTCTTTTTAAAATTACTCTCTAAAATGATAGAAAAAAAATAGCTTCGAACCAACATTTCATGTGCTGAAGAACAGATGAAATTAATAAAATTAATGAAACTGAGTCATGAACCAATTTTTTCAAAACAAAAAAAAAGGAAGGAAAAGTAGAAAGAGATTGGAAAAAAAAATACTGAACCAAAAATAATCACTCACCAGTTTGCCTCACTGATTTAAAATCAGCACTGCACTCAGAAGCCTCTCCTATGCTCTCTTCTCCAGGAACAGGAATCAAATCAATACTCCAGAGACTCGGACACCATTGCCCCAGAACATTTATACCCCAGTCAACGTGAATATTTTCGAGCAAATTAATTAATATGATCTGAAGGAGAGATTGGGACAGATAATATCATGCAGACAACTGAAATGACAGTTCAAGAACAGCATGCGTAGGACCTGAACGCACTAACTTTGGGTAAAAATATGAAGCTGCTATTAGTTTGGTGTGGCACAGGAAAGTATATATTAAGATATCTGAAACCTCAATTTGTGCATGGATCACAGGATCAGCATAGAGTGTGTCCTAAACATCAATTAATAAATGATGGCACAGTAGATGAACAAACACGCAAGAGAGAGCTGTGGCACACACAGGTAACAGCTGTCTTATCACTCTTATTATGAAGTATTTTTCCTTGTATACTTCATGATCTAAAATAATCATTTTAAAGGGAATAAATTAATGAAGAGTCATTTGATATTAAGGGGCGTCACCTGCAACCCTGATGGCTCCCGCATCGTAGCCGTCCGCCTTCCGGTGATCGGGTTCAGCGGTCCAGTCCCACCTAACACTCTCTGACCGGGCTTAATACTTACACGACTACTCTATCTGTTCACCTCAAAGAGGAGAGACAAGAACTTTTGTCAGGGATCCTAAATTTGAAAGAAAAGCTCAGATTACACTCGTTTAGTCTTTTGTGTGAAAGAATAGTTTGATACAATTTTAGAAACATTGAACCACGTGGCTCGGATGCTGGAGCATCGATTGCAGCGGCACATCATGCTCCGGTACTGGAAGCTGCTTGTCCAGAGTTGATGCACAACATCCCAGCTGCCATCTGAATTGCAACTGCAAACAAGCTTCGAACAAATTTATAAATGTTTCCACGCCTTGTTTGTATGACAGAACTGAATACTCGAGTCCATTTATTGATAGAATCATGACTCGGTCCTTCGTTCGATGGCAATTTCCTTTAGGCCATCTGTGGCCACCTTTGCTGTTACTGGTAAATCAACGAGCAGACGAGGAGGAGCAAAGTACATGTGCAGTGAGATCATGCAGATCATGATGCCCAAGAAAAGCTGCAAGAGAAAGTCATAGAATTATGTGAATGCTTCGATAATTTGTTTCTTTTTCAGATCACAGAATTACCTGCAAAGTAGGCTTGAGACCGAAAAGGAATATGGATAGGAGCATCGTGAGTAGCATGGCCATGGAAGTTGAATACACCTGGAGGATGAGAAATTCCAACAATCATAAGCAGATTACAACTTGTTGCCAGTATAAGATGAACCAATGTTGATTGATGTACAAGAAAAAGGATGATGCCATTTTCTACGGATAGCACACAGAAATCTTAACATAATGTAGTTGGTAGTTGGGGTGAATATACAGTCGGAATAACTTTGTTCTCATCTCTAGTTCTCAGTCAAATGGCTTAAACATGCAGTCAGAACTTCTCGAGTAATGACACCCTGATTTTAAAGTTCTCAGTGACACTGCAGCTCAAACTCTTAAGTCAGCTGATTGCATATTTTTTTTAAAGTGTAGCAAGAAAGGGCAATATATTTGCTCAAAAGAAAAACAGGATGAGTACTTAAAATGATATTCAGGTACTTGGACTCTAGTAAAATTTTCTCTAAGTTTTAACCTGTCAAAAGATCCTTGTATTTTGGAAATTAGACATGCATTACTTTATCTCCTAGGCGTTCGTTAGCTGCAAATGATTACAAAAGCAGAGTCAAAATACCAGGAAAAAAAATGCACAAGCCTTTTGAACACCAATCCCAGAAAACATGAGATCAGTCTCAGGCTATTTTTCCTTCTAAACAGCATAACTTTGATTCACCAAAATTTCAGTCAGTGCCATCTCTGAGGGTAACATGTACCAGCGGTCAACCAATAGGAAGGGCCTAGATCAAGGAAGATCCTGTTGGATAATTCGTTTTCTGTTTCTGGAGGGGCCTATATTTGTTGGACAAATTGGCATATAAATTCATACATCCTGTAATTTCTTCTTCCAATTTTATGTCATTATTAATCAGGGAAAGGATGGCTAGTGTTTTAGCATCTCAAAAGTTAGAGAAAAAGCCTAGTCACCACTACTTGTCGCACACAAATCTAAACTTACTGAACATTATCATACTCCGGATCTCTAACTTAAGTGTGTAGATGGATCCATCTTCAAATCCAAGCTTTCATTCAGTTGAAGTTAATGGCCAATCCATTCATCATTCAGGCCATCAATTACATTTAAACTCCGTTATTAGTTTGACTTGAATATGCATACTATTAGATCCAACCAAACAGAGTCAGACTCAAAGCTAAAAAACAAAGTAAATCAGGAACATCACATCAAATATCATAATAATCCATAAAACCGTGTTATAGTTTTGCAGTGCAGACGTTAAAAATCCTCATTTAAATTTCCCAACTATCAAAGGTCCTTACTCAGTATGCCTACTTTATGCATGTCTTGATTTGGGCATTAATTAATAATGTTAAAGCCATAGAAGAAAGGAAAAATGCTTACCTTTACGATATTGTCTGCATATTTCATCAACCATGAAACTAATAATCCAGAAGATCCTAGGTTCAATACAACTAGCCATGTTGTGAGAGTGTATCCATTAAGAAGGTGTTGCCACCATGGTCCATTCTCAAACTGAACTCTAAAATCATCAACTATAAGACGTGCCATGTTAAAGATTGCGCCAAACCTGACAATAAAATAGGATGGATAACTTATTCCATGCTAATTCCTACAAAAGTTGAGTAGCAAATGCAAATTGTCCTCAAAAGAGCAGAAATTATAAAAGGGTATTTGAGGTGCATACGTGTACAACTGGACATTCTGCCAGTAAAGGCTGTCATTGTTCTTCTTCATCAGGTATTCTGTGTAAACACCTGCTAGTGCAGAGAGACAGGCTGACAAGAGTCCCAACATGTAACCTTGTATAGGTGCTGAAAATAGTGAGTCACAAGATGCCTCTCCACAACCTTTCACCTGCTTTGTGTTAGAGATTTTAGAAATATAACTACAATTACTTGGTGGTTTAGCAGGTTGCAGTACCACAATCAGGTAGTGAGTACTTAATTGGGTTGTTGCTAGGTAGTAGAATGGGGTACCCAGCCCAGTGCCATCACTATATATGGACTTCAAAGATGAGAGTGCAGTGCACGAAGCTCCCGCCATGCAGGGTTCCGGAAAAGAATCTATTGTACACAGCCTTATCCTTCTTTGCAAGAGGCTATTTTTAGGATTTGAATTCATGACCTCTAGGTCAACTTTACCATTACTAAATATGGACTTCAGTTGTACGAGAAAAAAAATTATGATATAAATTGATTATTCTCTTCTTGGTCTCGAAAACTCTCCTCCCTCGAGGTTCTCTCCTCATTCTTTTCTACTTCCTCTATTAAGTATTTTATTCTCCTTATCCTGTTTCCTGCTTTTCTATTTCTCTTATCTACCTAGTCCTGTATCAACTTAGTATCAAAGCTAGTCCTACACAATATGGGTATTCACACAAACTTAAGATGTTCAATTTTTACCATGGATATTGTGACCAATGTGAACCTAGAAATGCCCATATCATGGCAAGCACCTAGTTGAACTTTCTAATAATGTTCTTTGTCAAGAATTTAATGATCACAATGTGTGAACAGAAAATGCAATAACTCACAGTATAATCCCAGTAAATGTCACACGACATGCATACAAATCAAATAATTGGCCACTAAATTTAAAAGAAAGCCATATATATCAAAAGATTAGAATTGAAACTAGGAGAAAATAAAGTCAAAAACAAAGGAAACAATAGATCTCCAAAATGAAGAAAAAACCAAACAACCTGGCTGGTAGTTGTTCCTATAGTTAACAGAACAATTGCCATCCACTGGAGAGTAGTCAACTTTCTCTTCAAAAAAAACCTGCTCATCAAATGGGAAGGAATTCAAGTTATAAGCCATCAGTGTATAAGAATAAATATAAACATAAGAAAAGATCAAGCAGACACCTTACGACACAAGCATTCTCATTTCATGTGCAACAATATCTAATACATATATTACTATGAAAGTCTTTTAAAAATATAGAACACTAAGGGCTGAAAGCAATGAAAATATTGATTTAAAGTATCAGGCCCTAATAAGTGAGCCACTTTTATTTCTCCAAATTAAGATTCTAGAAGAGTTAAGTTATTGTATATTAGAGCGGGACACAATGCTGCAATTGAAACCGGATAGAGCACAATGCACAGGCTGGCCCAGTACCTGAATAAGATACCAGTTGTGACAATTTTCAGATTGCCCATTATCTGATATGTCGATGGGTCCACATATGTCAAGGTAGCAAACTGGACATTGTTGTGAATGAGATATATAATAGAAGGAATGGGAAACAAACGGATGCTCTTCCATTCCATATTCATCCTTGGAGGTGAAGATGATTGGCTCTCCTTCCAAAGGAAAAAGCTAGAAACCACAAGCTGATATTTGCAAGAAGACATATGGGTTAGAAATAGTAAAGCACCCTTATGATGATTTTCAAACATGAGAAGCTAAAATAGAAAACCTGGAAGGATTGTACAGATGTACCTTGAAAACTTCTGCAAGAAATGGAACAGTAGCATAGTCATAACTGTACTTTCCATTGCTTTGGGATAGTGTAGTCAAAATTCCCTGGAATTCAAGCAGAGATTCTCACAATTATTTCTTCTCTACCATTAGTTATGCGGAGTTCTAAGTTTCTAAATAGTAGTGTAATTTCATTAAGGATGGCCAAAACATTTACAAACCCTAACAATGATGAAACCATGCATCACACTCCCTATACAAAAGTTCAAATACAAAAATAAGCTTAAGAACCCAGAAAGATGATTAAACTAAATTGTCAGCTCTTTGAAGTTTAGAAAGACAACGATATGTATATCCATATTAATAATACATAGGTACTAAACTATAAAGCAAGTATTGTGTTCATCAAAATACTTTATCAGCAATGATGAAGATGAGAATGAATAATTAATTTTCTAAGCAACTAGCGTGTGAGATTTAGAATAAATCAGAATATGACATAGGAAGATAGAGTAGGAAACATTGAAGTAGAACAAGTACAGTGGCAATGTGGCACTATGGTACTCTTTAGCTATTCTCTGTGACTTGAATAAGCTATGACTAATTACTACTTATTGTTGAAGTGGCGTAAAGCCCTTTCCTACAAAATAACCAGCCACTTGGGACGGGAACGACCCATTAATATAAGCACACATTGACCCACCTCATTTGTTATGCGTCACTATTGGTGTGAAGCATTCTTGAGACACCCATCACAACTCAAAACATAGGAGCTTGCCGCCAATAACATGCTGAAGAGGGACACACTCATTCCATTCTAAAAAGACAACATATGGGAGGGCAACGCCCCTCAACAGAAGCACACTGCCAATACCATAGTTGGTTATGTTGCATGGTTCATCTTATACTTAGTCAAGACATCTAAATTAGCTTTCGAACAAACCCCGTCATTATGACGCCCTCTGATTAGGCATTTCATGGACACCCCTTCATTTTTCAAAGCTAAATGCTGAAGAAGGATGTATTCATCTTTTCCTATATGGATGACTGCTAAACTGGTGTGCATCAAGAGCCTATTTTCATGAATGCGTCTAAAAGTGAAAAGACATCTTAGACATCCTATGATCTACACGGAGAAAAGCACTAGAGTTTACTGAAAATTGTTCACTAAAAAATGTAAGCAAGTCCCTCAAAGATGTCATGATCACCAAAAAACACTCAGCGTCACTGAGCCTCGAAACATTTCGCTTACAAAAAGAAAGAAAAAAAAAGTAGGCAATTTCAGGCAAAGCCACACCAAAAACGGGAAGTATGTATCCTCATCAGCGCAACTGTTACGGACAGTTCATTCCCAGATTTACGAAGCTCAATTATCAATTGCAAGCAACTCCAATGTCTCTTCGTGCGAAGCTTGACACAGATCGTCCCCAACAAAAGCAAAAAGTGTGCCAAATTTTCCAACACCAAACCAAAAAGAAAGAAAAACGAAACCAAGTAAAAGAATGTGAGCATTTTAAATCTCCCTGCAGACGAGAACATCCCAATCAATCATGAACAAACAAAATAAATCCACTAAAATCTTCTTTCCGCATCGTACGCAAACAACCATGCCGATCTTTCCTCGGTGGCTTAACCTACAGTGCAAACCTACGAAACGAGCAAGCAAATCAAGGAGACCAAGAGATCGGAGGCAGAGACTCGAATTTGGGGTCGGCGAAGAGATCTGACCTGTGAACTCGTTAGGAGAGTGAGAAGAGCCGCAACGAAATACCAGCTCATCGCCGCCGCTCCTCGCTTCCCCTCTTCCTCTTGAAAACAGCAGTCCACAACAAGGGAAAGAGAGGAAGAAGACCGACGAAGCCTGTAGCATATAACGTGTTCCGAATGACGGGCCGTTTTAAATATATAACGGGTCAAAACTTCGGGGTCGCGCCTGACCCGGCCGGCGAACTCCGAGCCCGGTTCCATTTTGCGACCGGTATTAGCCGGTGGCCGTAACTTTCCGAACCGTTTAATTTAAATAGAGAGTATCCACAATTTGTTTACATAATATACAATAAATTAATTATTTTTAAATATCATCTCTCTATATATATATATTTTTTAAAATTATTAATAAATTTAACAATTAACCTTTTATGAAATTTACGGTCAATCGGCTAATCGATTGGAAGCCAAAAACTGCGTGGCGGGAAGAACGTAAGAAAGCCATGCGCCTAAAAATCCACAGAATAATATCTTTATGCGTCGCTTCGCACCGTGAATTAGAACTCCGCACCCTCGCCGAATCTAATCCGCTCCCTCTCCCTTTCCCGCTCCGCCTTCCGATCCCTCCGAACCCCTCTTGATTCGATCCTTTCCCTTCACTGAACCCGCGAGGAACCCTAACCCTAACGCTCCCAGTCTGTCGTCCCCAGTTTTGCCGGTTAGCGTTGCAGTTTGGGGCTTCCAGTCGTCGAAATGGCCGACGCCTTCGAGGACGAGACCGAGCAGACCGTCACGATCGGGGAGTACATCGAAGAGCTCGAGGCGGAGGAGCTGGTACGTATCGCGCAGAAAGCTCTTTTTTTTTTTTTTGCATGATTTTACCTGTGAAATTTGTTTCATTTGTTACTCGTCCGAAGAGATTGGTGACGTTTGTGATGCGATTGGTGACTTTAGGAGGCTGATCTGGTTCTGGGTGGCGACGAGGGCAAGGAGTGCACGTATCCGAGTGGGTATATGAAGAGGCAGGCCATCTTCTCATGTTTGACGTGCGTTTCTAGTGGCAATGCTGGTGTTTGCACTGCCTGCAGTCTCTCTTGCCACGATGGTCACGAGGTACGTGAGTTCCATCTTCTGACTGTTATCACCCGCAATTCTGATATTTCTTTTACAAATTTTGCATGATAATTGCTACATTTTTACTGATAACCTTCGCCATATTTGTTCGTTTAATTACTCAAGGTAGTCTTCATAGTTCGTAGACGGATAGCCTAACAAAGTTTTTCTCTACATCTAATATTAATAAATACAGTAGTTTTATGACTCTAAATCCTCAAGTGTTTATTAACAACCTATCATACTCCTTCCCTGCGTGCCATAATGAGGTCATGACGTTGCCAACATAGTTCGTTCTTGGATAACTTCAGGATATTCTCCATTGCATTGGAGAATAAACCACGCCACCTCTTATGATTATTAATAAAACCCACTCCATTATTCCAAGTTACTTCTTTTGATTATTCATAAAATAGCTCTCGGTTTCCCAAGCCACCTCTTTTGATTATTCATAAAATAGCTCTCTATTATCACCATTCGTTCCATATTGTCAAGGTAGCAGGGCAGATAAAATACAGTTATTTGGCACTGTTGATGTTACCACTAATGCACAATTGCAATTCGAGGAAGCAACTAGCATGAGTTTTAATTTTGTAATCGTTTTGTTTTTGCCATTCTAAGAAAATCACATCTTATTTATGAAATTCAGGTGCATTTATGCTTATATCTTGTCACTTAATTGCCAAATTAGCAACACACAGTAGGGTAATTTAGATTGATTTTATTGTAATATTTTATTTTCACTCTCTTTGGGATAACTAAAATCTCCTTGTATTTGAATGTCAAATTTGCCATTCAACCATACTCTTAAGCTGTTAAAAAGTTTGTGTTGGTGCCCATATATTCCTTGTGAGAAGAAAGACATGAGGGAAGCACTTCTCTTAACTTCTTTTCCGATTTGTTTGCATTTTCATATGCTCTCTTATGTTTTTTTATTAGGATGGAAATAGGATAAACCAGAAAGGAAAAGAAATGATTTTGTCAATTTCTTGTTTCTTTTAAATCAGAGCAGTGGAGAAAGAGAAAAATTTTGTAAATTTATTGGCCATGAGCTTTGGGACATTTTCACGTCACTTTGCTCCACTGTTTAGGCGGTGATTTATACCTTCAATAAAGGAAGTTTTTTTTTTCCTTGTGCAATTATGACTTTGTGAACATGTATGACACATTTTTGTTTCCTTTTCTGTTAATATAAACAATGCTTCATAAACTTACAAAGGCCATTCATATAGCAAAGTTGTCATTCATCACGATAGTTACTTTCTTTTGGTCAAAAGCCATGATAGCTACTTTTAGGTTACATGCATTCTACTTTACTAGCACAATCTGTAAAATGGTTGTTTAACATTGTACCCACATATACTCATGGCATTATGTTTCGGAAAGGTTGTGGAGCTGTGGACCAAAAGAAAATTTTGCTGTGACTGTGGCAATTCAAAGTTTGGCGAATTTTCCTGCAAGCTTC
>JBAMHZ010000060.1:3292800-3303633 GCA_037177395.1 Alpinia galanga | reverse complement strand
TGTGGAGCTGTGGACCAAAAGAAAATTTTGCTGTGACTGTGGCAATTCAAAGTTTGGCGAATTTTCCTGCAAGCTTCTTCCTGATAAAGAACCTGAAAACAGCGGCAACTCCTACAACCATAACTTTAGAGGTTGTTACTGCACATGTGGTCGCCCTTATCCTGATCCAGATGCCAAAGAGCAGATTGAAATGATACAGTGTTGTATATGTGAAGATTGGTTTCATGAGAATCACCTTGGACTTAACTCTCTGGATGAGGTTATTTTTATTATGTTATTTTCTCAATATTTCAAAAGCTTGTTTCATTCTGTTATTATTTGGGGTTCATCCATGTTGTTAAGCAGAAACTTGTTTCATATTTTGGGTTTTCTATCTTCTACCTAACTGTTATCTTTGCTTTTCAGGTTCTTGTGTTCAGGTTGCTTGTTGCACTATTATTAATCTTTATAATAGCGTTGCCTAAGACTATTTGTTTAAACATTTGGTTTCTTTCAGATTCCAAGAGATGAGGATGGTGAACCTGTCTATGATGACTTCATCTGTGAAAAGTGTGCTGCCACTTTTTGTTTCCTGAAACTTTATCCTGCTTCTATTTGGGCCTTGCCAAAGGAAAAGAATGCACCTTCTGTCCAGAATGGCACTGATAATGTGATCCAGAATGGCTCCTCAACCAATTGTAGTGACAAGGCAATTGGCAATCATATCTCTCAGTCTGAGGTTCAGGAAAATTGTTCAAGCTCTCTCTCCCAACTGGAAAGTTCTACCAGGAAAGATTCTACTTGCGGAAATGGTACAGTAGTAAATGCAACTTCAGACAATAATAAAGTGTGTCCTGAGGGTCAAAGTTCAAGTGCTACATGCGCTATTGGGGTGGACATTAATATGTTATCAGTTCCCTCGGAGAAAATAGGACCCATGTTTCTCCTTAAAAAATGGAGAGAACTTCTTTGCACATGTAGAACTTGTAGTGAATTTTATACTCATAAAGGAGTGGAATTTTTAACCGATAAGGAGGACACAATTGAGGAATATGAAAAGATGGGTAAGTCCAAGAGGGAGGAAAAATTGAAGCAACAGGAAGGAGCTGAATTGAACTTTCTCAACACTCTGAATCATGTCCAGAAAATAGAAATCTTCAGTGGGATAGCCGACATGAAGAATGAGTTGCATTCCTTTTTGGTAAGGATTATGTTTCTTTAAACAACTAACTGTAACCATCTTCACACGATTCACAACCATCCTTTTTTAGACTTATCTTCCTAAGTATAGAGATACTTGATTTCATTCTTGTGCTTCTGGAAAACATGCTTATGTAACTTAGTTTTTCAGATCTACTTATCTAAGTTCTCTCCTCGATATCCTTTTTTGTTTCATGTCAAGCAACTAAAAAGTATTGTCTGTGCGCTATTATTACTTTCTATTCTATATTTCCACTGATCAAATGAGGCATTAGTCAGTGATTTTCTCTTCATCTTCTTGAATCTATCATTTGCCTCAACTGAGTACTGTGTTCCACTTTGCCTTGCAGGAATCTTTTGATTCATCGAAGCCTGTGACATCGGATGATATAAAAGGTGTCTTTGAAAATCTCGCGAAGAAAAAGAAGCAAAGGTTGGAATGAGTTTCTTCGGTATCCTGGAAAAGTTGGGAGATCTAGTTTAGTAGCCTATTAGAGTTGGTGTTAAGCCATAAGCTATTAGCTGGGTTTGTCTTTGTTGTACTGCTAATGTTGCTACTACTATCAGTGAGAATTTATCTATGTGTTCTACTCCTTTGCAGTGACTTAAACTTTGTTAGCATCTCGTAGTTCTCTATTTGCTTCACTTTGAACATACATCTTTCTATGACAATTTAGCTTGCCTTCGTCTAGATCATCATTGCAAACGAAGTGGGTTGGGAGGAGATGACATTTTTCTACCTTTTGTTCACTTAGTTTCTTTTGCTCAGGTTTGAGTTTGTATTTGCACAAGAAGTAGGAATGGATGAGGATGGGAATGTGAAATTTATCTCTTAAAAAAAAAATGTAGAACGTCACATTAGCGGTCTTTCACCGTTGTTCTTACGTGTGAAGAGAGATAAATTAAATGTCAGATAGTCAACACAGAAATACAGAGTCATCGGTAATTTGATAGTGAATTTTAGAAATTAATTCTTTACTTTTTTTTAAAATATGGAACCGTCATATTAGTAATTTTTTACTCTTTTAAACTTTAACACGCACTGACTATTTGAAGTAGACCTGAGAGTTGTGAAATTTATCTCTTAAATTCTACTTCACTTCGTCTTGCTTCCTAGGCAGGAAGTTTGGAGTTAGAGCTAGTTTGATCATAAAAATGTATTTTTATTTAAAATAATAATAATTCAAGGAGTAAAAAGAAAAATAACAAACTTTTGCTTAACTTTTAATTCATTATTTATATTTAAAAAATATTAAAATAGCACTCGGCTCGTAATTATATAATCTGAAATACTTTTTTTAATCAGGCCTTTTAAAAATATAATTTTATTTAAAAAAAAAGCCATTCAAGAAAAATGAATATGTGTCATGTGCGTGGCACGTGATAATCTGTATTTTAAGGCCGCAGGGTGCCGGGAGAACCCTGGTGGTTCAGAAGAGACAGCGAGAGCGATCGAGAGCGGAGAAGTTAGAGAGCCAGAGTGATGATGAGGAGAATTCCCCTAATCAAGTTCCCGCAGAGGCATCCTCCTGCCAAGCCCGCAGGTTCTCCAGTCTTCCTCACTGCCCTCCGACTTTCTAGGGTTTACAAAATGCTCCTCTTTATTGTTTCTTTGGTTCTTTCTTGTAGGGTCTTCTTCGCCCTCGGATGAGATCGCCTTCCTCAAATCAAGTATATATATGTCTTTTTGTCGTCTCTAGATTCGTTTTTTTTTTTAATTTTATTTCTCTCGTCATATCTAATAATTTGTTCTTTTAGGGAAATTTTAATAGTTGTGTTAATGGATGTTTTTTTTTGTAAGCTTATCGTTCACACTAGTTTGTCTTAGATTTTTGGGTCCATGGTATGAATGTGAACTTAGTTCAATGGGGGGCATTCATTTTTGCTCTTTGGTGTTTCCTTGGGGAGAGAAGCAACGTGGAAACTATGATTGGCTACATGATTTTAAGCCGACATGACTTCATGGGTTAAACAATTAACAAACAGGTTGCAATTTAACTGTAATTAGCAGGAACAATATTAATACGGTTTAGCTGGAGGAAAGGCTCGCTTTGATTTTTTTTTTTCCAATGCAATAACAATATTATAAAACTATAAACATCAATTTTATCATTTGAACACCATCAATAGATCTTGTTATATGCACTGCTAGGCTTATCAATATGACAGTTAGTTTGGTTTTGTGGCATGTGCTTTATGCTTATGAGACATGATGTTCGCTCCACTTTGTACGAACATGATAAAATTTATATTACTAGAAAAGAAACAGCATCCTGATAGACTCATGTAGATGAGGAGAGAAAGAATGATCATTAGTAAATTCTTCCAACTCCAAATGAAAGTGATTGTGCGACATAATCACTTTGCTACTAGTTATTGGTATTGAAAACTATCATATGACTCTTAACTCTACTCATTTTCTATTTGTTATTTTTAAATGGTCTATTTGTCTGGCCTTACAAGTGCCTATTATAACTGTTATCGGGCGAGGCTTTAGCTTTACAACTAATAATTTTACAAAGAATTTATTTGTGGAAGATGTTTCATATTGAATGGCCGTTACTTCTTTTGTCAATGTTACCATACTTATCTGCTGAAAAAATCTTTCACATTCATTGTGCTAGTTATAACTCATGAGCAATATTTGTTCTGTCTAGTATCCTTGATTTTTAGGATTATATATGCTAAGTGATCTGAGAGTCAATGGGATTCAAAGTGAGTACCCCTTCACAATTTAGGTATTAGATTGTTATAAAGGTGATAGATAAGAAGGGCATGCAAAACTTGGTTATCTTAGAAAGGAAACAATTGATTGAATAGAATAATATACTATTTAATCTTTTTTCATGTGAGAAGAAGATATCTGTATTTAATATAGTATATTTAATTCTCTTGGTCACGCGGTATATCAATATAAGAGGAACTTTCATACAAAAGGCATAATGCATTTGTGTTTTACTTTGTGTATTGTTTTTTGATACAGTGAAAACATAAATATGGTTGTTTTTAATAAAGTTATTTGGTGTATGTTTTTGTTAATCAGATGACTTCCACTCTAGTAAGGAGAAGCTTGCCAGCATAAGGTTAACTGGCTATTTAAAGTAGACTGAGAATTATCTATTAGACTTTCAGATGTAACGAGATATAGCCTGGACTTTCTGAAGTTTGTTTTACATGTACTCATTTGATAAACCATATGTCATAGCAAGTTATTTTTGTTAATTCAGATTGCCACTGGTCCATTAAGAAAACCACTGCCCGTATAAGGACAATTGGCTCTGCTTTTATTATGGTCCATAAATTGAGTCTTTCTTTAGAATTATATCTTTAGGTTTTTCACGTTATAAGATGATAGTCTGACAGTGTTAATTGTGCTGTAAAAATGCATATGTTTGTTTAATCAAGATCTGCACATTTATGAAAAAGAATCTTTTATTCTGTTTGTGACCATGATGTCATGTCTTTATGTTAAGAGTTGTCATGTGCCCTCTTTATCTTGTAAATGCTTCCTGGCAGAAGCTATGCAAATTTGTCAGTTTTATTGCGATTGCATCTATCATGTTACCAATAAAAGTTAATTATTTTTATAATGTTCAAGTCGAGACATTCAAATTGAAGCATATGTGCATTATCAAGACTATGCTCATATCAATTCTAATGTGTAGCATCATAGCCATTTACTTTTTTCTACAGTATTTTTCCTTGTCAAATTTTAACTTGTGCTGAACCTTTGGGCTATTTACTTACTGATATTTGGAGCCTTCATTTTCCATCGTTACTTTACTGTGGTAATTTAACACTGCATGTTCAGGGATTGAGTCCCAGCCAAAGGCTGCCCCCTCATCTGGTGATAGTCCAAGTTATAGATTTCGTTCAAATGTTCCAGCCCCTCCTTCCAACACTGCTGTAGGCGGAAAGGCTTCACTTTTACCAAAGCGCACACCAGTTTCAGATAGTGAGATTGAGGCTATCCTGGTATGTGAAATGGCTTTTCACTTTCACACTTGATACAGTGTAACCATCAACAAACTATAATAGATAAATTAGGATCTATTCTATACCCGATAATTACCAAAATACAATGGGATGATTACTCCTACCTTGGGAAACAAATACTTTTTTCAATGATAGTTAATTTTATTTTTATTCATTTTGTCTTACTGTATAAAATAAACCTTTCCCTCTGTATATAGAAATTTGTATAGAATATGAAAAAGAGACAGGGATAAAGATGATAAATCCATCGTTACATTTCCATATTAATGCAAAGCATATTACTCCATATCAGTTGGTGTTTTGAAAGTACTTTTATGGGTAGTCTTTGTTTGTTCTGGGGTTAGTGCTAACATATTTATTTTGAATCCTCTAGGCTAAACTATGCACTGGTATTACATAAAAATTGGGCTTCTTATTTATGTATAAAATAATCACTGATTTAGAAATTTTTTATTTTACATTCTAATTAAAATGTAAAACAAAAGACTTTTTTTTTTACAGAAATATTCTGCGCGCTAATTTATTCAGTGAAATTATAATAGAATTAGACTCATTTCTTATAGGTATTATGCATCATAAATTTGACTGTACTATTGCCAAAGAAAATGAATATATACCAATCTCCTTGTGAATATAAAGAAGATACATTTTTAAATCTAAAATTAGACAACGGAGATCATTATATGACATCTTATTACTCCACCCTGCTCCGCTGGCTCATTGTAGAACTTTTATTCTGTGCGTAGTGTTCTGTGGGTTCTTCATAAAAATTGATTCATGCCTTTTACCAAGTCTGTCTTCTCTTTTCTTCTTCCTTTCCTTTCTTTGCAGTCACTATAATGTTTTCCTTTTGCGTAATAGGTCATGCTCAACTAATTCAAGCTTCACAGATTAAGTTGGACTATCTAGTTTCTGATCGACATTTACTCCGTGATTTTCCTTAAATTTTTTCTTCTAGTGGACTAGTAAAATCATTCAGGCATTGTCAGTTTTGCTTTGTACAAACTGCCATATTATGGTATCTGCATACATGTTTGCCGTTTGTTTTGACACGCTATCGTTCCATGATTCTTTGAATGTTTATGAACTTTCACTCTATACTGGTGTATTCAAACTGCATATTGCCTACGGATTTATCAGTTAAAAACTCTTATCTGATCCTATAACCCGTTTGTTTTGTTGCAGTTGGGTGGTTGCTTCTGATTTTGTTTTATGATGAGTTTGGGAGTTCACTCCTACGAATAATATTGAGCTGGAGTTTGATCTATCTGAGAGTGCATGAGAGGTCTCATGGCTTAAACCGGTGCATTTGTTTCGACAATTTGACGTTTATACTTTGATCAATATTTGCCTATTGTAACATGATGATGTTTGTTAATGACTCAAATTCATTGATCGAATCCAAGATTATATATGTGATGTTATTATTATTAATAATTCCTCGAGTACTTGAATTTAAAATAATTTTATATGATTTAAGATTAGGTCTCTAATGAAGTATCAGAGAGTACCGCTAGAGGCATTTTCACTTTGCCCTATAACACTTATGGACATTTATCAAATTTCTCCTTAGTTCTCATAAGTTCTTTTCATTTTCCTCTTTTATCAGACTGTTTATGTATTGAGATATATTAACTTATAATTATTTGCTACAATAAATCTTACAAACAATGACGATCGAAGTAACAAAAGATTCAAAGAAACGCTTGCAAATCTAGTAAATACTATCCTAGGAAACCCTCAGATAAAATCATCCTCTATAATAATTTTTACAAACTATAGAGGTCGAACCGAACATTGGAATAGATCAGGGGGCAAATTGAAATTTTATCAAACCAATAAATGAACGGATGCCGCCTTACCCTCCGATCTCACGCGCCCCCGACCTACTTGGACCATGAGCTTCCACTGGAGCTCCTCCGCCTCTCTTCTCCCGTCTCCTCTCTCCTTCCGCTTCTGTCCCCAGAATCCACCGCTGTTTGTTCGGCAAAGACTAACCAAGCCGGCTGCTATGCCCTTAGCCGTCGTCTCTTCTCTTCCTCTGGGAGTCGACGACCTCACCGACCTCGTTCACAACAAGGTACAACAACATACCACTAGGACGATTCCAGAATTAAAAAGCGAACTCTTTGTGTGTTGTTTCCGCTTCTTGTAGGTGTTGGTGGCGGCCGCGGTCGCTGGTACCATTGGGCAGCTCGCCAAGCCGCTCACCTCGGCGATCGGTGGGAAGGGCATCGACCTCAGGGCGGCGGTTCGGTCGGGAGGCATGCCGTCTACTCATTCCTCTGTCAGAAATGCTTCTTTTTTTTTTTAATGCTGTCACTTATCTATTTTCTCCTTATTTTGCAATTTTTGAGGTTGAACTGTGGAATTTTAGTCAATTGTGCTTGGATTTTTTCTAGGCCGTCACTGCTGCGGCTACTTTGCTTGGGCTGGAGAGGTAGTCATGTAAAATTGTTCGATGAAATTCCCCACTGTGTAGTTATTGTTATTCCTTTCAAGGTCTTGTAATTGTAAAGGTACTAACTTATCTGTGTAGGGGATTCTCCGACTCCATCTTTGGCATGTCTGTCGTATTTGCTGCTCTAGTTATGTATGATGCTCAGGTAAACTAGTTTTCTTTTTTGGTTTCTGTTCTATAGTCATTGTGTATGCCATGATGGTATTTTGCAATTAGACTCTATTCTTGTGAGTTGACTTTGTATGAAACTGGAAAATGTTTTTTCTTTGGAAGTGTGTTAACTATCTTCTATAGACCACCCCTGTTCCTCTTTCTTCACCAAAAAATTAGTTGTCTGTTAATACCTTCAAAAGACAAGTAGATTCCCTTTTGTATAGCCATATTTGTCATCCAGGAACTGATGATCCTACAAACTTCTATTACTTTAGCCTGTTGTTGCCATGATCTGGGCATGAATAATGTAATTAGTTTGTGTGCCATATCCGTCTCCTGCTTTTCTCTTCGGGAAGAAATCTTGTATGATGAACACAATCCATAGCAGAGCTTGGGAAAGCAATGAGTTTAAACTTGTTTCTTTCTCAATCTACTTGCAGACAAAGAAAATTGGTCTTGTTTGGTTCGTGAAAGTTGTCTGATCTCAGTTTTCTTTTTCTTTTTCTGTTCAGAAAATAGAACTTGAAAATATAAAAGAAATATAAAACAAATAACTTATCATTAAAATTTATTGACATCTTTGGATGTATTAGAGGTGAATTGTGTCAGAGAGTTAATGATAAATATTTGTGCTTTTCTCTTTAAGTTTCCAATTAGTTTGCTTGGAAAATAGAAACTGAATAACAGAAGATTTTCTGACACCCAAGGATGATGACACATGCTGCAGATGCAGACCCTCAGTATCGTAAACTTTCTCCAGAAATTTATCATTATATTTTTAGTTTTCATATTTCTTGCTTAATCAATTTTCTGCACCAATGTTTAGATTTCTTTAGTTTCTGTTGTGTTTTTAGTTTATTTTATTCTATTATAGAGTACTTGAATGAATCATTCATTCAGTATTAACATATGTCGGAATTTGAGCTCAGGAATTAACCATAGGCTATTCTAGAAAGAATGTACCTATATGCACTCTTAGTCATTCTTGTATATTCTATGCTCACCAAGAAACCAATAACCAATATAAAGGAAGAATGTGGCACAATTTTTCAACTTAATGATATATTTGTTGCAATAAATTTTTTTTGTCAGTTTGGACAAGTTAATATTTACACAATTCATTATCTTCTTTGACTAATTATATTCATGTTTGTACATGGTTTCATCATAATCAAGAAAGATCCAACCCGCACCAAGCAAGATCCATTGTTTTGAAGCTTGGTTACCGAAAGAATTTTTCTAGCTTTTGCTCTATGTTTCTTGCTTCACAGAAAAGTTTTTCAACTCGAACTCAACTTCTGCTCTTACTGAGATCAAATACAAATGATTTCAATACTAGCTTATTTCCCAAAGTAGAAACAACTCCACATGTTAATTTAGACTTGAGGGCTTCTTTAGAGGTCACACTCACACTGATGACAAGTTTGGTCAGTCGCGCCAATTGCATACCACAATTAACTAGTAGCTTTATTATTTAGTCAGTTATTCTCTGGTTCCTGCTATTTGATGATGTTTGTTTCATTTTGTTAAATACTGAATATTTATTCGTTAATTCTCATAACCACTGAAGGATGAGTTCTCACTTCTGTCATCATACTCAGGGTGTTAGGAGAGAGGTGGGCATTCATGCCAAGATCCTCAATAGGATTCAAAACTCCCATGCAGAGGATGACTACCAAAACACCAGACTTACAAGTTCCTTCATAAACTGCAAGGAAAAATCACCTGTTCTCTCCATTTCCGACAAGGAAGATGCGTATGGATCCAATTCAGATTCTTACTCATTTCAAAGACCTGCAACCACATCCACTGAGGTGAAGATTTCAAAAGTGGACACTAAAGAACCAATTCATATGAAACAGTACAGTCACAGCGAATTGAATGACTCGGTCGGGCATACAGAGATTCAAGTTATAGCTGGTGCCATATTGGGTTTAGTTGTGGGTTTGGCCACAGAACTTGTTTTGTAAGTATATTATTCCTCAAACAAGTGTATTATTTTGCGTGAATTGCCCTGTTTGTGGGTGATTCGTCGATTTACAGATGTTTTACTTTGTTCATGAAGAAGAAGAAGAATCAGATCATTCTTTTGATATTTGCGAGTGCAATTGGCAAATCCATGGTACCCAAGTGTTTGGTTTCCTATAATTTGTTTTGGTAATCCAGGTGTTTCTGGACCATCCATTTTGTAATCCGACGGATGCAATGCGAACTGACAGCATGAGCACCCATAGAGAAGTTTACCAAGGGTGGTCAGTTAACTGCATGTGAGTGCTAGGCCATCGGAGTCTCGCCGCAGATCAGTAGCTGAGCCAGCCAGGCATCTCGGGTCCGATCGATCTCGTGACCGGACAAAAAACACGAAGGCTTTGCTCTCACCGAATCCTTCCTTTCTTCTTCGTCCTCCCTCTCCGAGGTAACTCCTTTCTCTCAGCCTGTTATTGCTCATTCGATCACTCTGGAGATTTTGAAATGATTGGTGTTTGTTTCAGGTGTCCTTGCGGCGGCTGATTTTGAGGCTGGGGATTGATGCCTCCGCAAGCACATCCATGGTATGCTCCACGGTTCCTCCCAAGACATTTTCTTTCTGTGCTTGGTTGAGTAAGCACCCACTGGTTCTCGATTTCTTTCCATTTTTGGTGCTTGCCCCTTATTCAATGCATTTTGATTTCTTTTATGCACGTCGGTATTTAAAATTCTTGGATTGTGTAGATTGGGGCAGTTTTATTTGATCTCGTTTTACCTGGAAAAGATCAAACAAATGACCAACTTCAAACTTTGCCGAATTAGTTAGCATTTTAGAACCAAGAAAGCATTTAGGCTGTGAGAACGAGTAGTGATTTTCCTTCCTTTTCTTCCATTGTCTTTCTTGTTGGTAGGTTTTGCTTGCATAGTTCAGGCTTCCTTGACCACAGACCTGTAAGTGTTGAGATGTCTAGGAAATATGAAATTGCTTTATGCTGCAAAAGCTTGTACATCATGGATCTTCTTTTCATGGAATTGTTGAGAACAACAATGCAGACGTTCATGTGTGATAACATTGA
>JBAMHZ010000060.1:3247746-3292700 GCA_037177395.1 Alpinia galanga | reverse complement strand
GCCAGGATTTGAATTTTAAAAATGGTCTCCCTTAAAAAAAAAAAAGAAGATAAAATTATGTACAATAAATTTTTATTCAGGAGTCTGAAAACATCCGCCTCTTTAAAAAATACTCCGTATGACAGAAGCTTTGTGTACCTGAGTATCTTTTTACTCTGATGTATGTGTATCATACTATTTTTTTATTATTATTTTGTCTCTTTAATCTATAGTTTAATATTTTACTATCTAATTATTTTTAGTTATTATTAGCTTTACTGTCAAAATGTAATATATGTGTGGTAAACTATAAACTACACCCTAGGGCTATAGTGCAGTCATAGGATATCCAATTCGGCTCCTAAGTATTTATGATTCAATCTCCAATTATGATATATTGTAGATTTTTTTTCTCCAATCATGATATATTTGTAGAATTTTTTTCTTTAAAATGGGGTGATAAACTAAGAACGTTGCAATTGTTGAGATTATCCATGCGAATACTTCTTGATTTATTTTGGTGATCGATAGAGTATATCTCACCTAGAGATTACTTAGTGTCTCGTTAGAGATCTTACTTTAGTGGTCGGTAAAATATATCTTACCTAAGAATTATGTCAGAGATATATAGAACATGATCAATCATTCCCAAACAAAAACTATAAACTACATATTTTACTGCATAATTAACATTAATCTTGCTAGAGTAAGATTGATATTAAAATTACTTAATACCTTAATTTTTTAGAGAGTTTTATAAATTTTTGATTTATTTTTAACATTAAAATTATTTTAATTGACATAATTTTCTCAACCAATTATTGGTGATTAGGGTTAAAAATCGTAGGATGGCCATTTTGGCGGTCGCCGCTTCAGCGGGGGCGCGGATGGCGTACGTGGCCGGCGGACAGAACGTGTACGGGAGGCCGCTGCAGTCGGCGCTGGCCTACGAAGTGACGGCGGACGCGTCCGTCGCCGGCGGCCAGGGGATTCTTGACTGGACCACTGAGGTGTTCGACGTTGCGGGTTGGCGGTGGACGGTGAAGCAGGGGAAGCTTCTAGAAGAGGTGTTGATTAATCCGTCGACGGGAGTGGCGGCGGAGGAGGGCAGGGTGTACAAGTGCAGTGGGCGAGGGGAAGTGGATGTCTGCTCGGACAACGGCGGCGAAGTCGAAGGCGAAGGCTGGGGGTGTTTCCCTGGGAGCTATTTGGGCTACCAGGTAGGGGAAATGGCATCCATTTTGGAGGAGGGGAAGTGGCCAAAAGTGGCGTCGCCGACGGAGTTCCCCGTCCATGTCCAATCTTTGTGCAGGTTCCAACTTTTGCGATCATCGAATCCAGAAACTATCCAACTTTATTTTAATTTTAATTTGTTCACGATTAACTGTCTAAATTCGTTCCCGATCAACTTCTATTGCCAAGAATTGTTCGCAACAACAGTTCATCGACTCTGGATGAGTTCATGTTCTGCCCCCCTGCTCATCTTCTTTGGAAGTTGAAAACTTTGATCGAAAACGCAAACACAAACGCAAACAGCACCGTGAAACCCACCACTGCGATTGCCACCACGCCTAACAAGTCATGCCGAAAGCCAAAGAACCTCTTGATGAAGTCCTGCACCTTCTCGTCGTTCTCCATCCTTTGCTCACAGTCACCGAACTGCGACGCCACTAGTCCGTACAACGTCCATGCGACGGGGCAAGCCCAAGAGTACCACCTCCACCACACTGGAATCCTCTGCAACCATCAAACAGAGTATCCTCAGCTCCATTGGTGGGAAATGTTCTTTGATCGAGTGAGAAAGGAAGGGGGGAAAAAAATCTTACTGGTCGAGGAACAAGAAAACCAGCGAAAATGTTCCATATCGCGTAGAATGCAGTGGAGACGATGGCCGCAATGTCACTGTTGGGCGTCATGGCCACCGCCATCATGCCGTAGAACGTGAAGTACATGAAGGTGAAGAACATGAAAAAGAGGTACCAAAAGAACTTCTCTAATGTCCACTCGAAACCGATCAGGCTGTAGACGATGAGCCCGTAGATCACAGTCTGAAGGAAAATGTGAGGAATCTCTATCAACACCTGCGTTTGAATTGGATGAATGTGAGAAACCATCATCGAGGGACAGAGAGAAAGACTACTTTATATTTGCACCAGCCTACGATACCTGAGAAAATGCATAAGGAAGAGCAGAATACATTCCGGCAGCCTTCTCCCGGTAGAAAACAGTTCTTTCTACGTCCACAATCGGCTGCACAGTTTGGCCATTTTGTATTCCGATGAAGAGGACAGCGGCGTACATAGAGCCCAAGGAGTTGAAAAGGTCTTGCTTTGTAGTCCTGCAAGATGTTAATTAAGTCATTGGAGCTCGAGATTCTCTGACATTTGAACTTGTTTTGAGGGCTTACACTTTCTTCCCCAGCCTCCAGAAGATTGTTCCAAAGATCAAGGCGATGACCGTCGTAAAGAAAATTCTCGTGGCAGTGTACGATGGATTTCGCCAGTACGACTTGTGCTGCTTCCACAAGCAAGCCATGCACTGCGCGAGGAAGGATTGCGAGTACTTTGTGGGAAAGAACAGGTCTTTTGAACCAGGAGGAGGTGCACTCAGCTCGCTAATTAAATCTTTGTTTCTCCTGCAATGGTAAACGCCATGAACAAGAATTATGTGAGTACTATGGTCGTTAAGTTCATGCATGCCTAGAGCATGTTTGATCTTATACCTGTATAGATCAGAATTTTTGTATACTTCAGCGAAATCTACACCTAAAATCTCTTCCTGCGCCATGGTGGAAACCTCCAACATCCATGTTGCAGGATTGTAGCCATGTTTTATTTTTCTGACTCCTTCGATTCCCTACAGAAGTTTAATGAACTAATTATATACGAGTGCTGAAGAAGTAGCCTCAAATGTTTTGTATGCATGTCATGCGAAGAAGTTCTGACCTCGAAGTACTCAATCAAATTGCAGGAATTACGTCCCAAGGGGCCAACATAGATTTCTTCCCCTCCTCGTTTCATCAAGAAGAGCTGCAATTTGCCTTGCGTCAATTTCTGCACAGAAGCTATGCAAAGTGGTTTCAGTAACAGCTCACCTCATCAAAAGCTTCAAAGATGTCGATGCTCGGTTGGTGAATGGTGCAGACGACAGTCCTTCCAGTATCGACAGTGTTCCTCACTGTTCTCATCACAATGGCTGCTGCTCTTGCATCCAGCCCTGAAGTCGGTTCGTCCATGAATATGATGGAGGGATTGGCAACGAGCTCGACAGCAATGGTAAGCCTTTTACGCTGCTCGGTCGACAAACCATTAACGCCGGGAAGTCCTACCAATGCTCCTCTCAGTGAAGTTAGCTCTACCAATTCCATGACTTCTTCAATGAACATCTGTTTTGACAAATCTCGTCAAGGGACTACTGCGCGCATTTAGATTTTTCGTATGTATCGGTTTACTGACCTCTCTCGTTTCAGCATCCACTTCCGGTGACAGCCGAAGCCAGGCAGAGTAGAGAAGAGATTCATAGACTGTGACATGTGGAGAGTGGATATCATTCTGCTCGCAGTAACCAGAGATTCGAGCAAAAGTTTCTTGCTTCTTGGGATAGCCAGAGATGCAGATGCTCCCATTGATGTAACCACCAGTTTTCCTGCCAGCCAGCACATCCATAAGGGTGGTCTTTCCTGCTCCGCTCACGCCCATCAGTGCAGTAAGAACTCCTGGCCGGAAGGCTCCACTAACGCCCTTCAGCAGCATTAACCGATCCTCCTCGATGCCCTTGTCTTTCATTTCCTGTGAGTGTATGATCGACATATTTTAAGGCCTGTGCATTGTTGCTTGCGTAGCTATGTTTCAAGAACATTTCTCGACGATGAAAGCTAACCTGTGGCATGTCGACGGAGTATTGGATATCGTCGAAGGTAATGTAAAGAGGAGCAAAAGGAAGCACCATTCCTTTCTTTGTGTTCCCTGTGGAAGTTTCAAAACCTCGTCGAGTTGTTCTTGTTCTATGAAAACCATAAAGAGAGTAGTCGAATGACCAACCTTTACTGGTTGCAGACTTAGCAGAGTTAGTTCCTACAGGCGATAATTCGATGCTTTCGCCTGTCCTGTTTGCTTGTTTCTCCTTCAGTGCCTCCTCGGAGATGACTGCTTGGCCCTTTCCTAGTGCTGCAGCGGCCAATCAAGGAGAAAATGGTGTGTAACAGCCCATCAAAGAACTCATTCCTTTAAAGCTTCTCAGAATTTGTTGGTACTTACGGTCGAGCCAGTCAAGAAAGAGCACAAAGAGGATGTTGAACATGAAGATGTATCCGAGTAATGCAGCCACGCCAATCCAATACCAGTTTGAATCGACAAAAATCCCACGAGCCTTGAGGATTTGGACTCCCAGTGTATCATTGCTCCCTTTTGAAACAACCTGTGCCAAGATTATTGGAGATGATTTAAGTGCATTGCTGCTTTCCTCGTGCAACAAGAAATGAGATGACTACCTTTTGCCAGCTATGTCCGAGGAACTCATTCACTGCTATGGCATTTTGTGCATACATCAGAGGAGATGACCAGTAGCCCCAAATCCACCATTTCTTTATATCATCTGCAAAGAAAAACTAATTTTTAGTACTGTTAATTGCTATCTGGTTGGGATAGAAAGATATCGTTGTGCAAGTTTTCGATACCCCGAGATATTAGAAATCCACCGAGAACCAAAAGAACAAGCTGAGCGAAGGATCCAAATGTATCTGCAACAACCATTTCCCTCCCGATCGCCGCAAGAAGCCTGAATAGTCCAGATGCCATCTGACTGATCAAGACTAGCAGCAGATAGTGCCTGAAAAATCTGCACAATGGAAAAGGCTTTGGTCACCGATCACAGTGCTCTGAAAATTGTTGTTTTATCGAAAAATCAAACCTTTCGATGTTTGGATCGAACCCGATGACGTAGTATGTCATGGCTATCCAAACGGCACACTCCAAGAATGATATGGGAATTTTCAGAATCCATGTAGGCAGGGCGTATGCCCATGATGGATAGAACAGAAGGTCTCTTTGTTTGTAGAATATGGGAAGTTTTGCAATACTCATAGCAAGTTCAGCAAAACCATTAAACAGATGAGTCACTAGTCCAAGAAACATGGCGCCCAAGAAGATAACTCCATCCTCCACTGAGTTATGATGCATCTTTGTCCGAAGGAAGACGGTCATCGCAATGGCTCCGAGAATTATGAGCTGGAAAATCAGAAATTGTCATACTGAGGTATGGATTTAGTAGAATTATGTTGTGATCAAGATGATTCCCTCACCTGGACTACTTTGAAGATATACACGAATGAGTTTCGCTTCATCAGCAGCCATTCCCTTGAAATGCAAGCTTTCAGCAACTCCATCTTGCTGATCCCATACTTTGTAGTAGTCAGTGCAGCTGGATGGTTCCTTCGCCGATCGAATTCGACGCTGAGCTCTTCACCGAGCTTTTGGCCAATGTGGAATGACTGGAAGGCTTCTGCAAACTCATTGACTGGAATGTACCTATATGGCTCGCCTTTGTTTGCCCAATACTGGTGCTGGTCCTTCCTCGAAGTGACCTATATACATTTCATACGTTGAAACTTCAGTATTGGATTACTGATGACTTCATTCATAGCACAATGAATTGCAGAAGTTACTCTTCATACTTCTTGCAGGAAGTCGGCGGCGCCTTTCCTTTCAGGACACTTGAAGCCCATTGCTTCAAAGAAGTCGAGGACACACTCTCGTGGACCCTGATACACAATTTGCCCCTCAGAGAGTAGAACAATGTCATCAAACAGTTCATATGTTTCTGGAGCTGGCTGAAGCAATGCAATGAGTGCAGTTCCACCGAGGATGTGGACCGATTGTCGGAGGGAGTTGACGATCTGGTAAGTCGTGGAGCTATCGAGACCAGTGGAGATCTCATCCATGAATAGTGCCTTTGCTGGTCCAACAAGCATCTCACCTGCATAAAAACCATGAGCAAGGTCTTTAAGCTGCCCTGTCTCTATAGCATTTGATTCTTTGGTTTTCATACCTGTCGTGACACGCTTCTTTTGTCCACCAGATATCCCTCTGATCATTGCATCACCTACCATTGTATCAGCACATATTTCTAAACCCAAGATCTGTCGATCGATAGATAGACGACGAAAATTTTCTTTCGTTAATGTTTGCAGCAAAAATTTCATCTAATATCTGCACATTTCTTACCTTCAGAATGTAATCTGTAACCACACTCTCCTGGCCTTCAACTGATATAGCCTGTAGGTGTGCCATACAGAACATTGGATTCATTCAACTTTTAGAACAAAAATAAATCTTCCTGTTAGAAATTCTAAGCCATACTGGAAATTGATTCCAACCTTCATGTAGACATCTATGTCAGGATCTGGTTTGATATTGGCCTCCTTTTCTCTTCTTGATAGCTCTGTCAGCATGTCTGCATTGAATTGTGCAACTCAAATTATCTAGTGCCTAAATATTAGTCCGTGTTATGTTTTTTTTTTTTGTTTATGTACCATAACGAGTTCCAACTCCTTGGCATCTTGCAGAGAAAGCCAGTGTCTCCCTGACTGTCATTTCCCCTATGTGAAGATCATGCTGCCCAATGTAAGCTGAGGTCCTCTGTGGCACAAACTCATCCATATCATGGCCATTGTAAGTCACTTTTCCACTTACCTGACATGAGCAAACGATCAAACACATTAGAAATCTCTTGCAAAATCTTATTAGGAGTTTTTTTTTTGGCTAGCTTACTTTCAGAGTCGAATCGAGCTTCCCTGACAAAGCTAACAGCATGGTAGTCTTCCCTGAACCTGGAGGCCCCAGAAGCAGGGTCATCCTGAAGTTTAAGAAAAGTAAGCATCAATTCTTTTGCAGAATTTCCTTTCGATCATGAAATTTATGGGGTTTTCTGATAGCTTAACACTTGTATTTTCTCCTACCTGCAGGGTCTGATAATTCCACTTATGTCATGAAGGATCGATATCTGTCTCTTTCCGCTGGGAACGATGTGCAGGTAACTCAACACATCCTTAATCACACACAAACCAAAAAGAAAAACAAAAACAGATTAAGATAATTTTTACATTGATAAAGATCGAAATTTTCTTTGAGAACACTGTCTTTCTTATTTTGGTTTCAGCTCACCATGATCTTGTTATAGAAGAAGTTGAAAAATGTGGGAACGCCACGGTTCCCCACGTAGGCCTCTGCTTCGACATTGAGATTCTCGAATCTGACTTCGATAGTCGGGTTATCGATTCCAACTCTGCAAAATAGATTCATATTTTTCAACTTTTTTTTCTTCTTCTTTCCAATCATTTGTGCGGATTCAATCGTCTGTGTGGATTCGTACCTTTCCATTCGATTCCTGAGCTTGAGGAGAAACCTCTCGTTGTCCTCCTCGGCCGTCCGCACGAGCCTCTCGAGCAGCCTCTTCCGGTCATGCACGTCGAGGTCGTGGATGTTCACCTCCTGCCCTTGGTCGCCTTCTCCTCTTATGATCCCCTTCCGCATCCGGTCGTAGGTGGGCAGCTTCTCGAGCGCCGCCCACTTGAGGGCCTCCTCGTCGTCCTCGTCGCGGCTCGACCGCCCGAAGACGTCGGCCGACAGCGTCCACCGCGAGGAGGAGGCCGTCCAGCGGATGCTCCCCCGCATGCTCCCCTGCATGCTGCCGCCGCCGCCGATGCTCCCCACTCTGTGAATGCTGTTGCTGTTCATGCTTGCTGATCTTCGATATCTCAATCTCGTTAATAATGATGCTTGATATATAATCGTCTACTCTTTGATTTCTTCCTTCTCAAATCGGTGCTCTTTGCGAGGGAATTAATGGCGAAACCGAGTTTGGTAATTGGTAGAGAAGACTTTTGCGGGGTTTAAATATGTGGACGGTTAACGTAGTAGGATAGGACAAGCAGAAAGCTTAGTTCTTGCCGTTACAGCTTTGGATGAACCTTTACTATTCCTCCAACTGTCATTTATTCTTTCTTATTATGCCCTGTTTACTACTCTAAAGGATCTCTGTTCTTCATCTGTTTTTTTGCTCGATTTATCTGTTCGCTTGAAAATCCCTTGATTGCTTCGTTATAATCGCAAGAATTATGTCTATGAATTCTGTTGTATGAGTGGACAAATCAATCATTTTTTATGATCTCTCTCTCTGCCGTAATTGATGGTGCAGGGTGGTAGGCGTTTGAAAAGCACTTTGACTCGTGACATCGCCGGCTCATTAATACGTGCCGCCCATTTGCTAGGGAGGTTTGACTTTGTTGACGTAGACACCCCCGTTGACCTTTGGGACTTGAACGGCAGTGAAGACGATGCCTCTTTTGACCGATTCGAGTTCGACTGGGAAAATGATGTGAAACTGTGAAGAAAGCAAGCGAGACATAAAAGATACAATCTGAAACCAAAAAACTTAATCAGCAAGCAATATTTCTCAAAGAATCTACATGATAAGCTGACACAACAGAGCCACATGAACAATGGAACCAAACGAATTCAACAAAGAAAATCAAACTCAGCCAGCATCACGATGAACAGCACCACAATTTTCTGTGCCCATCGGCATCCTCTGTGTCCTCCTGTAGAACCACAGGCTTTCCATTAGCGAGGCACCGCTTCTCGAGCTTCGGTTGGGCTTGATCAGAATCAGGGAAGGAGGAGGAGGTCTTCCTGCTCACAATGTGGTAGATCTCTTCCACCACTGTCTGGAATGCAACTGTGACGTTGGAGGAATCCAGCGCAGAGGTCTCCATGAAAAAGAGGCCCTGGGCCTCAGCTAGGGCTCTTCCTTCTGCTGTGCTGACCTCCCTTGTGTCCTTGAGGTCTGTCTTGTTGCCCACCAGAACAGTCACAGCATTCATGTTACAGTGCGCTGTTTCAATTCTGACCATATTTAGCTATTTGAGCCAACTTTAATTCTGACAGGATGAAGAGTCAGAGAGAAGTTGCAGAGTACTTACTGTGTAGCTCTTCCAACCACCGGCCGACGCTATCGAAGGTTTGCCGGCGGGAGACGTCGTAGACCAGCAGGGCCCCTACGGCGCCGCGGTAGTAAGCGGCGGTGACGGCCTTGAACCGCTCCTGCCCGGCCGTGTCCCAGACCTGAGCTCGGATCGCCTTCCCCTCGACGTCCAGGGTCTTGGTCTGGAACTCCACGCCGATGGTGGACTTGGAGTTGGGGTGGAACTGGTCCCGGGCGAACCGGGAAAGCAAGTTGGACTTCCCCACCGCAGAGTCGCCGATGAGGACGACCTTGAACAGGTATTCCTGCGGCCTTTGCTCCTGGTTTGTTCCTCTGCACTGATCCATCATTTAGGTTATCCTTCCTCCCTCCACCCTCCTCCCTCCTCCCTCCTCCCTCCTCTTCTCTTCTCCTCTGAAGAGCTGACAATGGCGGCGAAGGGAGGAGGAGGAATGATTTCTTCAGGTAGCGGCCAGGTTTGTGTTCGTTCTTTGCTTTCGAAGAAAGCAAAGCAGCTGGTGACTGATAGCTTGGGACATACTTCACGATAATTCAGTTATTATTATTATTATTATTATTATATTTAAATAAATTTTATTTTTTATATTAAAAAATATACTTCGCCGTATTATATTATTAATTTATTTAGAATTTTGATAATTTATTTTATTGCAGGGGCTTCATCTCGAACAGTTGGCGCGCAACCTGAAGTCGGGCAGCTTTATACTGGGCCTCGGCACGAGGGCAATCGGGCCCATCTCCTCGATCAGAGAAGCCTGCCAATGCCTGCAACCCAATTCATGGATCTCGTACCGCTCGCCTGCTCCTTGGTCAGGAGGGAGCGACTCGGCTCTCACAAGGACGTCTTCCGCGACCGGAGAAGGGGCGAGATTCGGAAGGTCGAAAGCAGCAGTCGCTCTCCAATCTGATATTAGGTTTTTGTTCCGAATCCAACGCCCCTTTTATATCTTTACTCTTGCGGATTGTTGATTTGTTTGGGTTCCGTCGATTATTCTCCTTTTTATGGGTGTTTTTCCCCCCTCGTTTATCTCTGTTTTTCTGTCTCGAGATTCCCGACCATTTTACCTTTGTCCAGTCGCATTGATTCTTTTGAGCAAAACCCATCGATGGTGCTTTGGCTCTGACTGATGCTTCATGCGGGCTCTCTGTCTCAAGGTCGGAAAGTTTCTTTCCTTTTAGTTATTTCTCCTCCTTTCCTCTGCTTCAAAGTTGGCTTTTTGGTTGATACGCCTTTACAAGGAACATATACTAGTGGATTCTTATTCAGCTTCTGTACCTAGTCCTTGCCAATGGATTTGAATTATAGATATATGTGCTTATATAAATGGTGCTTCTTTTCGCAGGTAGGGCGTGTTGGTTTCGCAGTCATTGCTAGTAGAATCCGGGAATTGCTTGGGGTGGGGGAGAGGGGGTTTTGGTGTTACTGCGAGATGAACTACGGGAGCAGTTCGATTTCTTCAGGTTTGTATTTCTGCGTTTTTAACGTTTCTTATCTCTTGTTTTCATTGTACCTCCTTGGGGATTGATTGATCTTATGCATTTGGATTGAAATCAAGCTGCTAAGACTCCTGCCAGGGCATTTGACTTCGGAAGAACCCATGTGGTTCGACCCAAAGGGAGGCATCTGGCTACTGTTGTGTGGCTTCATGGCCTAGGTGATAATGGAGCAAGGTAATGGATACTTCCCCTTTATCTTCCTTGCTTTGCTGTGTGTCCAATGTCTGCGTGATTTCATATTCTGGATTATGGTGTTTTCTAGACTGATTTTGGTGTTTGCAAATCTTAAAATGATTTCTACTGACTACTTGTTGGCTAAGAGAAGTCAAAACCAATTCACCTGCCTTTTAGTATGGGGGATAAGTTTACATGACATTGACAACTAGGCAATGCTTTCTTTGATCTAGTAAGAAGTGCTATGCGAAGTAGAATCCCATGCATGTGCAGTTGTTGCTGATATGCTATCTGGCTTCACGGGACTGCATCATCTGTGTGCTTAGGAAATCTTTCTTCATCATATTGCAAGGGATCTTCTTATTATGCTTGAGTTGACTACTAGCTGAGACATTGCTTCTCTAAACAATGAGAAGTGCTTTTTTGTATTTTCTTATGATTGCAATTGCATAATTAGTTATATATTCTTCTTGGTTCCAAATTGAATAGTTTTTCTGTAACTATTATTGATCCTGCATTAGAATTCACAGTTCTACTGTATACCATGATGTTTTTAGCTTAGATAGTTGAATTTGTACCATAAATAGACACTGAGTACCTTTGTTATTTCTTTGACTTATTGTTTCGAATTGCATCAAATTAGAGGTCAAACCCTTTTTAGGATCCTATCATTCCATTTAACAGCACAACTTGAAATTAATAAGCCTGTAAGAATGGATCTATGCATCGACATTTAACTTTATATTTTATTGGACATGTATGCTAATTATTCGTGGTATTACCTATAGTCGCTTGATTACTTTCATGAGAATTGTTGTCTTCATTGCCTAAGATGTCCAATAATGATGTAACCCACTCCTTTATAGTTTGCTTATGTCTATC
This sequence comes from Alpinia galanga, assembly GCA_037177395.1. NCBI lineage: Eukaryota > Viridiplantae > Streptophyta > Magnoliopsida > Zingiberales > Zingiberaceae > Alpinia > Alpinia galanga. Next base: position 3,281,168 of record JBAMHZ010000060.1, on the reverse strand, counting down.
TTTTGTTGGACTGCATTTAAGTTCGTATATTTAACTATTTTGTAGCTTTGCAAAGAACTCAATGAAGGAGTAAGGTTCATTTATGATGATATTTAATTCTTTTGTACAGCTCATTGCTTTTATGCTTGTCTATTGAGACTGTTGCTAGTTACATCTCTGATTGACTTATTTCTTTTTGATACTGCAGCTGGTCCCAACTCTTGGAAACCCTCCCACTCCCAAATGTAAGAATGGGATAAGTCAGCTATTTTATCATGATAAAATATGGAGTCATTATTATGTAATACATTCTATATAATCAAAGTTGAGTTGCTCTCCTTGCGGGTGTATGGTATCGTGATAATGTAGACTTGTCATTCTCTACCACATTCTTGTTAACTATTATAAACTTGTGTAGTTTGTTGCACGTGTTTTGTTCTTCCTGTTTTCTACCATAATCTTTACAAACTTTATTGCAAGTGCAGATTAAGTGGATATGCCCAACTGCCCCTACCAGGCCTGTAGCAATTTTTGGTGGATTTCCATCAACTGCTTGTAAGTTGACTAGATTATCTGTAGTATTAAATCTTGATTTGTTTCTCTTGAATATTTGTCTTGAATATCAAATAAATTTTGTGCATGGTAAGCAGAATCGTACTGTGGCAATACAATAGCTAAGTTATTTTTTGTTTCCTAGGGTTTGATGTTCAAGATCTGTCAGAGAATGGTCCTGATGATGTTGATGGATTGGATGCATCAGCTGCTCATGTTGCAAATTTGTTATCAACAGAACCTGCTGATAGTAAGTTTCTGTGTATTAAAATGTGTCAATACACCAGGAGAGTTTGTTGGAACTTTTTGCCTGTCCTCTGTGATTTTTTTTTTTTCAAATTGTCATCGACGTAAAGAATCAAACCAAATATGCATTAGAAATCAAGTTTTGCCACATGCATCAAGTGGTACAAACTGAGATGAAAAAACTCAAGCAGCCATCTTACTCCCGCAACCAACAAATTCAGAACTCCTACATTTCTTCGAAGCACATTCCAACTTGTTGTTCTTTATGTGCGATAAATTTTGAAAATAATGGCTAATGGCTGTTATAGCCAGCTTATGTATTTGATTAATTAGGCACTTGTTGACTTGCAATTGCAGTCAAACTTGGTGTTGGTGGCTTTAGTATGGGTGCTGCTACTGTTCTCTACTCCGCAACCTGCTGTGCTCATGGAAGATATGGAAACGGCAAGCCATACCCCGTCAATCTAAGTGCAGTTGTTGGTTTAAGTGGTTGGCTTCCATGTGCCAGGTATCTTTAAAACAGGCAGTTCTTGTAATGTGATTGCTTGTACTTTCATTTGTGAATCCAGAGAGATCTGTTTTCCAATGACATTATAATTCTTTAGGAGCTTGAACAGCAAGTTGGAAGGTTCTCAAGATGCTGCAAGACGTGCATCGTCTTTGCCTATTTTGCTATGCCATGGAAAAGGTATCATGTTCTCATGCAAATTACCTTCGAGTTTCATCTCCTATGTACAGATTATATTTGTCGGGTTTGGTGAAATAGAATAGACGTACGTAGGAACTGCATAGGGTCTAAGATGCAAGGCCACAGCTTATTATCCACCTAACCATAGGAATGTAGTATGTGGATTGAAACCATTGAAATTCGAAACTCCTGCGACTAGTCGATGAGTTTGATTATGTGGTGATGAAATGAAAAGGAATGAAAGGACCAAATGCTATCAATTCATTGCCTTCTCGTAGTCCAATTCATCTTCTTCTGGTATCCATCACACCAGGAAGCTTGTCACCTCATGAACCAATCCCTTAAGTTCCACATTCGATATCATCAGCAATGAGCATCATACTGTGTTATGGCTATTCATGGTCTTCTTGTCTACTGATAGCTCTTTCCTTCACTTCCATCCATACTTGAACATTAGCAAAATTGCTACATTCACAGAATATTCTGTGCCCTACCTTCCATCTGTAGAATAATCATCGACAAGTTCTGTAGAATCAGATTAGATTCTCTGACCGACAAAATAAATCTGAAATACAAATTTTCTGCATTCCAGTTATTTGTATAACTTATGCTGTTTTGCCATGATACAATACCTCAGGAGATGATGTAGTGCAATTCAAACACGGTGAGAAATCAGCTCAGGTTTTGAAGTCAACTGGCTTTGAGAATGCCACTTTCAAAACATACAATGGGTCAGTGACTATGTTCTTGCAGAACCATTTCTGTTCAATTGATGAAATAGCTTATATGCATGATAGTCACTATAGTTTGCTGCGTACAGGCTCGGCCACTATACCGTCCCTGCCGAGATGGATGATGTCTGCAAATTTCTCACTACGACGCTGGGTCTCGACGGGTCGCAATCGTAACCAAGAACAATCACGCTGGATACTTACTACCTTGGAGTGAAGAATAAGTTGGTATAGTCCAATAGAATATTACATTGCTAATTTATATGTTTGGTTTTGGGGCTTCTTGTGGTTAATTGTGTCTTCATTGGAGAGTTTAAACATTCAGCACCAACTTCTTCTCTTTTTGAGATCGCATAGTTTATCATTCATGTCCTTTTAATTCAAGCACATCATGTTTTGCTTTTAATTCGGTGTGTTGTAGCGTTCTTGATGAAATGCATGTTTCAATCTTCAATTCCTTGTTCGAGTTTTAAGGTTTTTCTTGGCCATTGGAACCACCATTACTCACATGATGATCCTTGAGTCATAAATAATAATAGAAAAAGCGTATTAATTATTTGATTTTTTTTTTACTACAATGATTGGAATATACATATATTAATCAATTAAAAAAATATTTTTTGTGCTCCATGCCTATATCTTGCTTCTTATTAGAGTCTATTTCGTCTCCGGGGCTGGTTTGATTGGTAAATGTACAGGGGTAATTTTTAAGTGAGTAGGGTTAATTTTTTGAGAGATTATAATTTTGAATCATCGATCAATTTTCTCTTTATATTTATCAGTTTTTGATTTATTTTCCTCCTTTAGTAGGGTAATGAGCAGCTGAGGGGGTCACATTCTATTTAGTTTCTTGGGACAAGTCGACTGAGATACACGAGATTATGTTTTATTCTTATTATTTTCTCGTTTACTGCTGGCTTCGATTTTTACCGTCCCTTCTCCCTGCCGTTTCCCCTTCTCTCTTTTGGATGGATTCCGTTGAATAAGCGTAACGCCGTTACGGCCTCTCCCACGTTTCTGCTACCGCCGGACGCACCCTTTCGTCTTCCGCTTCTTCTTTATATAGTAAGCTTTCTCTTCCTGCTTCCTCACTCGCTTATCTCCTCCTCGTTGTCGTCCCGATGGAGCCGCCTCCGCCGAGACGACGACTCTCCGACGATCCGCCGCCGCCGCCGCAACGGCAGGCATTCTCCACGTTTCCGGCCGCAAACACGCCGGCCGCTCCGATTTCATCGGACATTTGTCTCCCTCCGCGCCTCTCCCCCTCGAACGTTTCCTTCTACAAGACCCGCCTCTGCCACAAGTTCATCGCCACGGGGACCTGTCCCTACGGAGACTCCTGCACCTTCGCGCACGGCTCCAGCGACCTCCGGCAGCCGCCGCCCCACTGGGAGGAAATCTCGCGGCCGCACCGGGGCGGAAGGGCCTACCGGGACTCCTCCTATGGCGATGGAGGAAATGCGGGTGGGTTGCATCGCTCCAAGGGCGCCGGTGGATTTGGTCCCTTGGGCAGGAGCCATGCGACGAACCAGAGCGCGCCGAGGAGATCGGATTCGAGGTCCAGAAGCGATTGGGAAACCCCCGGACGCTACTCCAATAGTCATGGTTTCGCAGGTAACCTACTCAAATTCCAATTTAGCCATCTCTTCAGTGGCTTCCATTGCTCTTGTGTGCTGCTTGGGTTTTCTTTTTCAGCAAATGAAATTCTATTTCCGTGATTTGTCGATCCGTTGTCCGATGCATTGCTCTGTGCTACTTTGCCTTTAGCAGTTAGGAGTAAATTGAGATTTCTAGGTTATTTCTTCACGACAGAAATTGTGTTTGCACTTACTTGGGTGGGGAGTTTGGGATTTGATAATTGATAGTTAACAAACTTGAAGAACATGCTGTCTTGATACATTGTGTTGTGAGTAACCCTAGAAGACAATGGCCATCAATGAAACAGCAGATTAGTCACTAGAATCCAGAAAACTTAAAGCCTCAGTTTTTGTTGATCATGAATAGTACATGAACAAAGGTTTGTTTCAGTTGAACAGCCATATGGGGATGCACTGTGTAGCGCATTGTGATGTGACAAGATATTGCATGTTAAATTTGCGTCTCAGCACCAAAGCTTTCAACATATTATGAGTACTCATATTGATCTCTGAGATCCACATCCACCGTGATATTGGATGATGATAGTTTTTCAAAATTTGATTCATCTAAAATGGATGATCAACATGCATAGTTTACATGGACACATTCTTAGGTTTAAAAGCAATCATTAAGTTTACATGAATACATTGAGCAGCTAATCTTTAGGACCAAATAAACTAGTAAGCTTACTGCTTCTTGGGATGTTTATGGTTCATATGCCATCACACTTTCTGGTCCGTGGAAACCTCCCTTGGCACACTAAGTTTATTTTGTTGTAAAACATTCAAAATGTACAGTAGCTATCTGGTTGGGCCTCCTGAGAAAGTTAAATAGCAAAATGTCCTTGTCAATTTAACTCTAGATTTAAATTTGACTCCAAAAATTTAGGTTTTATTCTTCTCTTTGTAGCTCAATGACATCTCAACTGATAAACATGTTTACCTTTCCATGGATATACAAAGAGAATATTCCCTTTTTACGTCCTTGGCATGGTTTTAATTGTACATTTTCAATCACATAACTTGCAGCAAGATGCTAGAATATGGTATATCTTTCCAGTATCAATGAAAGGATGCTGCATCTTGCAATCCTTCCGATTCATATTCTATAAGAAATCTTCATGCTTTTATCATTCATCTAGATTTGAGAGCCTTTTCCCCACTCCATTTTTCATGTTATTATTTTTGGCAGAGACGAAGTTTGAGGTGGATATGAAGACTTCTGGAGGGACCCCAACATCTACAAACGATGATCTAGCTCCTGCTCTTGCAGGGACAGAAGCAGTTTCTAGCTCACAAAATTCGAGAAACTGGTTCCCAAAACTGGAGGGGATCAAGAAGTTAAATGGCATTTATGCAGATTGGATCGACTAGACAAACAATTTTAGCCTTTGTTTTTTGTTGAGGCATGGGGTATAGAATAATTGCTTAGACAGTTTGATGAATCATAGTTAACTGAAGATTTTTTTTGTTTTCAACTAGTGATGTGGTGATAGTATATAAACTGAAGGATGCTTTGAACATTGCATGAAAATTTAGGACAAAAACGAAAAAAAAATAGTGGTGTATAGTGGTATAATTGCAGAGACAGTTAAAAATTAGTTAATTGGATTTTGTTAATCAATTTCAACAGTTTATGGGATTATAGCCATTGATTCTTAATGGATTTTCTGTGGCTTGATATCGCTAGTTGTTGCCAGTCTATGTTTTAATATAAGAAAATTTTCATTTAGCTTTTTATTTTAAATGCACAAGACGTGGAAAAGTGAAATTCTTTGTATATAAATCTTATTAAATATTTTAAACCAATCAAATGCATTTAAAATTGGCGATTAATTTTTCTTCAGTAAAATTGTTTTGTTATATATATATAAGGTTTAAATATTAATTTAATAATTAATATTGTTTTAGATAAATTTAGAATTATTTATTTATTACATTTTATTAATTAAGTATAATTTTAATAGATGATGGTACTTCAGAATTTAATTAACCATTACTTTTTAGTTATGTAGCACAGCGTAATAGAGATCCTTTTTTCGCTATTGACCTCCACAAAACCAGGTCCTACTACACGCGCTTTAGTTTATTTATTTACGTATTCAATTCCTCCTAATTCTCACAGTGCAGTAATCATTCCATTTTTTTTATTTATTTATAGATGGGCAATCTATTTATGGCTGATCCAATTTTATTTCAAAATGACGAGTCCCTTAACGTTGGAATATCACAATGAATTAATTATCAAGCATTCTGACTTTAACATGCGGTTGCACATCTAACATAACATGGTATTAGATTATAGGTCTCTATGCTCCATACTAATTAGATTTATAATGATATATTGGTTTATTATATTTATATATTTGATTTTGTGTGCATATTAGAATGATATCTCCTTTTAAGTATCATATTTCATGAAGGATAGGGCTTGCTTCACTCCAGATGACACTAGTAACAATTGCTTTATTTCATGATGAATATTATATAGCTCTGCTGTGTGGATGATAAAGCATTAGACTTGGTTGTCTGTTGGTTTCTGGCACAAAACATGTGGATGACAATTCATAAAATCTGGAAGCCGCAAAAAATCAAACAAGCAATATCATGATCCAACGTGACTCAACATAAAGCAATTTGAGCATGATTGTCTCAGAAGATGGATTTATATGGTGTCTACGCACCCAAAAGTCGCAAATCGAAAAAAGAAAAGAAAAGAAGTGAACATACAAGCTGTGGACTATCTACTATAGCAAAAAGCGTAACCTCGAGGCCCTAAGATTCAAGTAAAGGAGGTGAACCTTAATGCAACATAGCAAAAGCACATCAGGAAAGGAACTTCACACAAATCTGAAGCCAGACCAAAAGGTCGGGAAGAGAAATTATGAGAGATATCAACAGTAGAACATTACCTCCTTCAGATTTTCCTTGACTGAAGGGAGCTTCTGTAAAGTGTCTCCATCTTGCGTCCCGGCATCGAGAGGGTTGCCCTCCATGTAGTAGCGTGCACGATATGCTGCTAGACGCGCATAGTGCACTGGAGGAACTACAGAGTGAAGAAGGAAAGTAACGAGATTAATGAGGAAACGCATCAAGAGAAACCAAGTAAGTTGATGCACGACCTACCCATAGAGACGGCACAAGTGCAACGAGCATTACTGGAATTCACAAGCAAGAGATTGTATAAGTAATCAAATACAACGCAACTTCATCTGAAGCATGGAGGAATTTAGATATAAAATGTCATTCCACTGGCATGGCAAGATTCTGTTGAAACTCGTCTAGATAATACCAAGATACTCAAATTGATATAAAATAATGTCTATTACTTTATTTTGACAAAACTATGCTAACAGTACCCTAAATAGTATCAATACGCTCAACTTTCATATAATTTTAATCTAAAATAATTTTTTTAAAAAAATTTAGTCAGACAACATAATGGCAAAAAAAAAAATAATAATAACACTTAGTACAAGTTGGTGGGAGGAAACATAATTCAAGCATTTTCAAAAGGAGGATCGGATATGCAAAAATTTTCATTGATAGGACTTTGCCTTAGATATTTGTTCATATCTAAAGAGATGTAGGGAGATTTAAAGCTTACGTATAGCAAACAGAAAAATGGTTCTCATCATACAGAACATGATAGTGTGCTGGTCGGCTAGTTCCCTAAAGAGTGGATAAGATAAAGTTGTTAGAACTTCCTGAAATATTGTTTTTTTTAAAGTAACGGCACATTGTTCAAAGTAATTACTGTAGAGGTGTAGAGAAGTTGGACCTGTGTAGCAGCATGACTACAGAGAAAGAAATCAAACTCAGTAGGATGACAGATCATTTTATCAACTACAGTTCCTAAAATCAACAAAATGGGGGTTATTTTTAGAATTGGATGGTATGGCATATTAACATACTGAATTAGAGAGAGATTAAACTTACCTACTAAAATGTTTTCGCCCCTATCAGTTAAACTAGGGTTGTCAACTTCAGGGAAGAACCGTGTGTGATGCCTTTTCTGAACCACCACATACGTGATTTTGGCTTTGCAGTCCACTACTACGAGTCGCATGCCTAACAAAATCCCGTCATAGGCAAAATGAAGGGGGGAAACATCAATTGAGATAAAATAAGGTATATAAAATCCGGCACTATTATTGAAAACGAATAACCAACCTGACTTGAAAAAAAAATTATTTATTTTCATTTGATATAAAAAGGAATATAAAGTAATTGAGCTCAAAGTTAATCAGTTCAACTCGATAATTTTACAAAGGTATTATAAAGAATATAATATATTTATTCTTTAAACCATGATCTTATTTCTTTAATTTTTAATTTAAATTATAAAGAATATAATATATTTATAATACTATTTTTATCTATTATTTTTTGATACCTTATAAATCCTAAGGTTTAAATTATTTATAATATATTAAAAATAAGTGACACTGTAATTTTTTTATTAGAATAATAATTTAATTATAAGGACAATCATTCTGCTATCTCAGCTGTAGTTCAATAACTTTTGAATTAACAAACATGAACTAGTCAAGCTTAAACACCCTATCTACGAGGGTAAACAGCATTACCTTTCTTATTGCAGTCACTTCGCTCGAGAGGACCTGTTTAAATTGCCCTTCACTCACCCCATGCCTGAATATGAAAGAAGTCCAGTGAACTTCTACTTCTGGTGTAATATACACGAATCAGTACCTGTAGAATATGATTCTGAGTGGCAATTGCTTTGTAGTTCTGCAGAAAGAAAGCAGAAGCTCCCTGCAAAACAACCGGAACAATTCATGAAAGTTGAAAACTATTCCCAACAATTCATGAAAGTTGAAATGTCTTGTGTGCCAACCTTATCAGGCCCCCAGGAATACGACGCTTCTCTGAATCCTCCGTTTCTGTGAATAGATCCTGTATGATCTCCGTCTCTCTCTGGGCAGAGACCAAACCTTTGTACTTGGCAGCTTGGGGCCAATCAATTGAAGCTACAACCTAAGTTCGAGGAAGAAATTGTAACTGAACAACATCATTGCTATCAGTTCCAACTTTGGAAAATCTGAAAGGCTCAGTGAAACCTATCTAATCTAGCATTTGGCAAGAACAAACCGCAGCAATAGAGGAAGTTGCATTTTGGCCTAGGCCTGGGCGTGCGACATAAGCACCAAATATGATTGTTGGCGTGTCTGTCAAAAAAGGAATTTGACCGTGCAAAGCATCATGGAGCACCGTGTTTCGTCCTCCAACCTATTGAGCGAAGAGTGCAGGTTGACAGTATGATGATATCTATCAGCTGAATAAGAAAATGAACCCACGAACCTTGGCATTGATCTTCAAAGCAACATTTACCAAATATTTTTTCTTATTTACTTTCGCCATATGTCTAGGCAAGCAACATTGAGTTACAATTCCAAGCTCAGTTTCACATATTCTCTTGATTCTCCCTACAGTGAAAAGATTTGTCAAATAGATGAAAGATACGCTTTTAGCCTTTAGGAAAGATTAAATACCGTAGGAACCACTAGTTTCCGGTAAAATGATGACCAACAACTCAATATAGCGCCCAGTTATTCCCCAACTATTAAATTTCTCAGTTGACAGACGGTGAACTTTTCTTAAAGCTAGTTCTAGTCCATCGGAGCGAACCACCTCAATTTCAATGAAAGGCCTTGGATTAAAAACCTTTAAATTCCATAGAAAAGTCTGAGCTAAAAAATAAAAAAAAACTAAGTTTGTTTAAACGAGAAAGTGATGTCTAGTAGTACCATGCCAATGTTGCTGCACATGAGAACAAGATCGTTGCAGAATTGATGTACTTCATCTTGGTGAAGACGCGAAGAGAAACTTAAGCATGTCCAATATTCCACTTTACCACCATCAACCACTCTCTATGATTATCAACAGAAATATTAACAGATCTACATTGCTTGCATATATGCAAATATAACTATCAATTTGAAGTCAAACAGGGTATGCCCATATTATACTAATAAAAAGCCTTAAAATTCGATGAGCGGATCTAAGATAGAAGTAGCTGGCCCAAATGTTTGGGACAAAGTTTGACGACAATGAGATATATCTATTCCCACGGCATAGATTTAAAGGAACATGTTTCAGGTTTATAAAGTTGAAATTTACCCGCACTATAAGTGAAAAGGGGCACAAAACTATGAACATTAAAGAGGTTTTTGATGCGAATATCGCAGAACCTGCTAACAAGCACAGTAAGAGGCCGACTAAAGTGAAACTATATATATATATATATATATATATACATTTTCATCATTTCTGCTTCAGTATATTAAGTGGTAGCTAGTGGGACACCCTTATAGTAATATTGTTTTTTTTAAATCAGTAACAACCTAGTTACCAGTTATGCTCACCTTATCGATCATGTTCCACTGGCCCAATTTAGGAACGCACAATTTCTCACTCCCTGAGTCGTGGTATTTCAGCTAAAACAAATAGAGCAGATTAGTCATATATTGTTTACTAACGTTCTAAGACATCAAAAGCATATAAATGAAATGCAGATGCACTTGGTGACACAGACTTGAGAATTTTTTACGATACTTACCTTAGGTGGTGGCAAGACGCGTGCGTCAACTAGGGTAAGCTCATCATCAATCTTAATGCTGAACTCTTTCACGAATTTGTCATCGTTGAATTTATTCTGGCTGACAATCTGTAACAACAACAGAATACTTAGATCAGTGACCAAAAGAGCCTGATAAAATGTAAAAAAAAGTGGGAGCTTGACGGCTTCCACTACATATTATCTAAAAAAGACAAACAACGTATATAGGCTCCCATGAATAACCAACAAAACAATGCTTTGGCACTTAACGAGAGAAAGGGAGGGGAAGGGTCAAGCTTTTTTCCCCCTACTTAAGTTTCAGTCCTCAAATGAAAGGACTTTCCCTCTCCCTCCTCTCCTCTCCATTTCTTCTCCATCTATCTGTTGCCAACAAGATTCTGGACAGCCCTATCAAGGCATAAAGATCACATAGAATAACAAGAAAAGTCTAATTCGTCCTTGCATTACAGGAGCTATGTTCAATGCATACCTCCATGATGCTCCTCTTCCGATCATGAGGTAGTTGACGTGTTGCTTTTAGTACCTTAGTCACTTGTCGCTCATTGAGCTTCCGTTGATACCTCTGTCCTTTCACAATTCTACAAACCTAAAAAATTAAAATTTCATGGAGGAAAAAAATACTTAAGATCTTAATGGAAGATGGAATCGTCAATGCAACAAATAATTATGTGTAAATGAAAGCAAACGACCTCCATCGGCAAGTAAGTTGGTTTGGTGTCGCTGCCGGCTTGAAGACATGGCCATGAGGTAAACTTTAGAGGATAGTTGTACCGATTTCTAAAATACTGCACAACAGATATCTCATTTCCGTTTTCATCAACTGGAAACCTGAAAAGCAGGTTTATAATTTGCTTTGTATTTGAGATTAATTATGGGACATATTGAATAAAAATAATATGAAGACAGAGAAAGCACATTAGTTGGCCCATGGGCATCTTGGTTATCCCAGTAATTTTGTAGCGTCTGAAGAAATCTCCATTGTGAGTCGTCTCAACCTTTATTCCTTTTAGAACTTTCTGTATCTACAACAGTTGAAAGCGAGAAAAAAACAAAGAAAATCTGAGAATTGCAACAAAAGAAAATACTAAAGTATCAAATGTGATGGGTAAACACAATACTAAGTGACTATTGTTCTTTTAGGAAATTGCCTTAATGCGTTTTCCACCAGACAATCGCCTAGAGAAATCATGGAGGTTAAGATACTCGGCTACGAAGTCTACTACCATCGTAGATTTATAGAAAGAGGTACCAGATATATCTGAGTAAGAACATGTCAAAAATTAGCATGCATCTGTTATCAACTTTGTTTACAAAACAACTTGAGAATAAAATACACTAACTACCACATTTTAACATGCTTAACTATCTCAATTTACAACAATGTGTAGTCCACCCAAAAAAATCACTGTTCAATAAAGGACACCAATACATAGGTGAATGTACAAAGTGTTTGCACATGAAAATACCAATGTTCAAAGACAACCCCATCTGTGTTGGCCGAAGACTCTGGTAGTACCCGTTCCAGCATTCCATACCTTCACCTATATTAGACACATTACGGAATGTGGGAGAAAAGAATGACCTTGATAATGTTACATACCTGCAAACATAGTTAGCGTAGCTGAGGAGCAACAATTTTGTGCGAAACCTAACTATTAGTGTACAAGCCATTAAAAATACAAGGCATGACATAGACAACAAAAAAGTTGGATTACTTTGCAGAAGGAGACTGCCTGAGTACAATATTAAGAGCCTGGATGGTCTTCTGTGGAGCATCAATCTGTCTGCCATATAAGAAGTCATCGAGATGATTAGTATCTACCTGCGCAGCATGCTTAATTGTTACTTTGAATTCCTTCTTTTTCCTGATACATTGAACAGGGAACTCAGATACTAATCCATAAGAACATAATATACTTAAATCATTCTCTCGTGCAACCAAACCTGGTGTCTCCCTTATTTCCTTTAGAGAGTTCTATTGTAAAATCCTTTTCTTTGAAAGGCAAAGGTCCAGCAGTATATAAACTCATCTGGCCATCATAAACTGGTAATCGCCTTTCTAAAAGTCCATTGTTGTGGAGGCTGACAAGCTCATTGATTATTCTTCTATTGAGAGCCTTGGATTTAGATTTAGGTGATGTTGCAACCTGACCATAAACCCAAGTCAAAAGAGAACCAATATATTCTACGTAGAAAGTGGGGAAAAAATTCTATTTAGCAAGATTATTGTTTTTGTAAACCACTCTTAAGAACACCAGGATTACATTGAGCCTTTTCCAACTAAATCTTTTGGAATAATTAGCATTCACTCAAATGTAACAGGAAATCACAGAACAAATTTCTGAATATAAACCATGCTAGTAAAAAAGGACAACTCAATGCACAAAGTTCCCGTCGATGCGGGATCTTAGAAAGGATCTATTGTACAGTCTTATTTTACATTGCAATGTAAGTGACCATTTTCACGATTTGAATCCATGACTATCAAGTCATACAACAATAACTCGTGTCAAAACTGCCATTTTATAAATCATGCTAGTACCATTATCATTGTTTAAAATAAATTCAATTGTGCCAAAGCACATATTGAGATTGGGCAATCCCATAAACAAGACGGCCTTATGAATATTGAAACTAGGTCTGAACCTTTCCTAAAAACTTAAATTCCGAGAAAAGTAATCATCAAGTCAATCACACAGACACAGAAATCCTGTGGAACAAAGTTAAGAGAAATCATCAGTAGATTATTGATATATGAAGGATCAATGCCTTTTGAATAGCAAGCTTCCCGACTTTTCTAAAATGGTAAGCAAAATTGAAATTAAGTCCCTCCAGAAACATAATAAAGTAAATATGACATGGATCTCTATTGGGGTTGAACAATTAAGCCGTCAACGGTGACCTAGGACAGAAAACAATGAAGCCTAGCAGCATTCTCAAACATGATGCTGTCAATGCTCCAAAGATATTTAATCTGCCAAAAGTATGTAAAAGAAACAAGGTAAGATAAACCAGAAAAAGCCACTCCAATTATCATTGCAGCATCATTGACAGTGGATTTCAACACACGAACAACAATTCGTGGTGTTTAACTCATGAAATCAGAATATGCGACTAGTTAGCATTTAGATCTAGAGAAAAATTAACAGTCGGCCGAACAGAACATGCCTAATGTATTAGCAACTAGTATCGGCAAGTATAACAATCCGAACCAAAAGAAGAGCCAGAGACTCTCACGTGGTAGTGGAAGACAGTCTTATCATCGACCACCGCGAGGAAGTGGTTTGCCGCCACGAAGTACTTGTGCCCCTCCGTCCCGTATCCCGGGCGAGCCGGACGGATCAACTCCTCGATCGACTCCGGAGGCAGAGACGAGGAATCCCTATTCCCCAACTTCCCTTTCTTTTCCCTTCCAAGATTCGAAGACGAACCGCCACTGACGCTGGAGACGACGAGACATTGACATCCACCGGAGGCCGCGCAGACGGTGGCGAAGCGCGCGGCGATCCTCCAACACCACCACCACCACCATCACCTCCCCCTCCCTCGCTTTCTTCACCTCCGCGCAGCGACATCGGATCTGAATAAGACCGCTCGCCGCGGAGAGTCCAGAATACGAGGAAGAAGGCGGGCTCCCTCCCTTTTAAATGCGGAAGAACTTGCTCACAGCCTCGCACCGACTCACTAGAAGCTTCCGTAGTCGTCGACGTGAAATCGAATGACCATTATGCCCTTGAGCGAAGACAAGAAGGCGGTGACGGGACTCAACTCATCGTCTCCAAGGCACAAAAATAGGTGTGGCGTCCCCGTCCTGCCGACCGGTGAGCTTTAGCCTGTGTTTCCTCCGAAGAGTTTTTCTTTGCCTGCCACGTGGTCACACTGCGGCAGCAGAAGGCGGTTGCGAAGACAGTTGGAAGTGCCGGCTGTGTCTACTCCAAGAATAGCAAACCATCGGCCGTGCTAATGGGCCACATTCTATAATCCTAAATAACACCATGATATAATTTTAATTGCTCAGTAAAATTAAAAAAATTATATAAAGCTCATACTGTGATTTTTTTTATTAAAAATATATATATAATAGATTTTAATATTTAATTAAATCTTAGGAAAGAAATTTCCAATGCAATATTTATTTTAAAAAACCATTTTATAATACAAACAATTAACTGCCAAACCGCAGAATCCGAAGAAAGCATGGTCGACCACAAAAGCAAGAATCACTAAACATAAAATACATTAAAAATATTTTATTTCTCTGAGCAGACCTTCAATAAAACATGTCTTCCTTCGGCACAATACATTTCTTCAGCTTTCTTTCACATATCCATATATCAAAACATGCCAAAAGTTACAAGATTATCTCAACCATGTTATCCATGTCTGCGCGACTACTTGATATATAGAATGATGTTAAACTTCTGCTTGCCAGACCGCAACGCAACTACGCGAAAAATTGCCTGCATTGAGACAGAAAAGGCCAAGTAAACACAAATGAAAGATATGTAACAAGTACACGAGGGACCTTGAAGATACAACAATTTCGACTAATTGTAAACAAACCATCAAGAAATCAATCTCAAGAGAATCCACTGATTGGTACGATTCCTTCGTTTACTAATCCTCATTTGCCACAGTGAAAGATAATCAATGTCTAAAATAATTCAAAATTGAGATAAAACATTAAGATAACAGCTAGAATAGTTTATCTTTGTCTGCTATTTTGTATAGTTAAAGCATAAATTCCTTTGTTAATGTTCATTGCACATCGAAGGCTTCAACTTTGCCAATCTCCTGGAACAATCAATACCTTTTAGAGTCTGTTGATTGTGTACCATCTTAGCAAGCATGAAGTGTGATCCCTTATTCTGATAAGTTCTTAAATTGATTACCCCCGTAGTGATAAAAAAACCACCTTAAGGTACATGAAGTGTTGTCTAAATAGCAAAAACTAATTTTTTGATATTGCAAGATGACTCTGTAGCTAATTGGTGGACCAGTACTTCCAAACCTACAACAATTCCACATTGAGTGTCAATAAGCATTAATGAAATGCCTTCCTATTAGAGTTCATATAGGGACTATAGGGCAATAATGGTGTATTTGGTTTGCAGAAATGGTAATTCTATAGCTTAGAAATTCTCATGGAATAACAATTCTCATATTTGATTATACAAATATACTTTAGAATACAAACACAAGGTCTTAGACATAGTAGGAGGTGGAGGAAACACCAATTAATGGTGGTCAATGGAGAGAACTGATGAGAGAAGAGTGGTATAGTATCAACTGCAGGGATCAACCAATTATGCTTCCAAGTATACTTCTTGAAGAATCTTAGGTTTATCATTGGTAGTAAACTCATATCCAATGGGATCTTATAAAAGGTGCTATACTTCTAGAATATTGAAAAATAAATATTATAACCCACCACCATTACTCACCATCAGTCACCTAGGCTGTCATCTGTCGCCTGATGCCCAACAGTGCCATATGTTGGATTTACGGCATGGTAGATCTGCATCAAGTAGGAAGGTAGGGATGCTAGGTGGCTAGAAGATGGACAACAAGTGACAACAATGAGATCGCCCCCAATCAGAGAAATGACTGTTGATCTTAATCTGGGTGGGTTGCTGCTCAAATCTAAATTGAGCTCAGGATTGAAGAGAACAAAGGAGAGGATTCAAAAATATTTCCCTTTTATCATGTCAAACAAGAGGAAAAAAATGACTTTCCCTATAAAATTTTCTAAGCAAAATATTTTACAGAGATAATATTTTGTGCACAACAAATGGACCTGAATACTTTAATTAGACTCAAAGGTTCTTAGGGTTCATAATTAGGGCTCTCATCATGCAAATTGACAAAAAGATTGCACCGTCAAGATCAATAAATTTCACTCTCCCTAGAATCACACCAAGGATCCAATCATAACCTCGCCCATACATGTAATATGGAAAATAATTATACTATTCTCTCGGCTGGCATTTATTTACTTATTTAGTTTAAGAAAACTAACTTGATTTTCTCTATTATAGTAGTAATATTTTCTTCCCTACGTATTTTTTTATATTACAAAAAACGCCGAAGCACTACAATTCACTCAAAAGAAAAACAAGAGAAGATAACATTTACACATTTGTTTCACTTACGGAACGACCCTAATTCTCTAGGAGAATTTCCAGGTTTGATGTTTTCAAAATAAGACAAACATAAATATGATCGACCAAAATAATATTAACATATCAAAAATATAGTGTTTATGTGTAATTTCCACAATATTTTCTCAACATTTATATATAAAAAAGATGAAAATTTGAAACCTTTGCATGCCTTCAAAGTTGCAAAAGCGATCAAACAAGGAATTTGTTTACTAACTACGGCTATCCAAGGAAGGAGAGATGTGAGCCAACCTATTCCGAAGAAGCTCAAGCCACAGCGATAGGCGACGGCTGGGAGGGGGTTTTCTTCGACTTGTCCGGGCAATCAGCGAAATCCTCAGAATTGTAGACGACCGTGATGAAGAGGGAGCAACTGGGGCAGCGAGCGATCTCCTCCCCGAGGCGAAGATCTTCCTTAGTGATCTGAAATAAGTCACCGCATGGGCAGGGGTAGGTGAAAGCTTGCAGCTCCTCGTTCCATTCCATATCCTCGATCTCCACCTCGTCGTACGACATCTCAAATGGCTATATAATCTCACGTTTCTTCTCTTGATTGCTCTCTCCGAGTACCGCGAGACGGCTAGGTCGAAGAACTAAAACAAGAACTGCGAACTTGCAAATCAAAGGATCAAAACCTATCTTAAAAGCATGAAACGGGAAGAACACGAGGCAAGCAGAGGATTTGGATCGTACCTCGAAGAATCGCAAACTGATACCAACCAAATTGTCGCCGTCGCCGATGGAGCAGTTAGGGTTGCCCTTGCGCAGGTTGGCGTGAAGGTAAAAAGGCGCCTGAAGTCGGTTTATAAGGAAAAACTGGACCGGACGATCGAAGGAATTAACCGGGTTTCGTCAGTTCGATTGTGAAATTTTTAAAGAAAATAGTGCAAATCAACGGAGGCCGTTAATTAATCGGCATCCTGGTTAAATCACATTTGCCTATTGATCGGACGGTTTGAAAACAACCTCATGGAAAAGTTCCATAGAAGCCCTTTTTATGTTAATTTTTTTTTATAATTCCAAAACATTATAAAAATTACGAAAAATTCAATTTAACCAAAGTAACAGTATAATCGAATCATTATACAATCAAATATGTACCCTCCTCATCAATAGAAGCAATTGAGAAGGTTGTTAATGGTCACCACGGGACGGACGGTTAGCTAGAGCAGAACGTGTTACTATAATGAAGTCAGGGGTCAATTTCAAAAGGAGATCTAAAATTCTTTCCTATGTGCCATAATCCTCCTCTGCTCTGGTCAATCGTTCAAGGGGCCAAAGGCTCCACCGTGATTTATCTCCCTTGTGTTGATCGTAGGATCGGTTAATGGGGGTGCTGAGGGTGAACGAATCGCTTATATATATATATTTTAATGAATGAGCATAAATAAAAATGGATATACTAAGAAGATAAAAAATACGAGGAGATGCCCACTAAAAATAGCAAAAGAAAGAGGTTTGACTAAAAAATTAAACTAGTCATTATTAAATAATGTATAATATTCATCAATAAAATTTATTAATCATATTCACCAATAAAACTCTTATAAATTTATAAAAAAAATATCAAAATTAACAAATCAATCTGTAATATAAATTCACTGGCCAAATAAATCATCTTGAAAATATAAAAGATTTAAACAATTAAATAAACTCGAATTTAAAGTTCAAGAAGCTAAACTTCAGCGTATTCAAATTCATAAAAAGAAAAACTAAATCAATCGAATTTGAATAACTATTTTAACAATTTAATTTATTTTATACTTTTACCTTATCAAATAAGTTTAAACAATATGAAATTTCACTAAACTCGACCCGATCTGTAAAATTTTGAAAAGGTTAAAACTATAGGGAGCGAAATGAAATGTTTCCTAAATTCAATTAGAACGACGCCAACGATGGCAGGTGGCGAGACGAGGAGCAGAACAAAACCGCATCAATCGCCTCTCCTCTCTCGTCTCCGCAGACTCCAATCCTCCTCCGCCATTGCTCATCCTCCCTCTCCTTCCGTCCTCCCTCAGACCTTCCGCGCTCACCTACTAGGGTTAGGGTTTTCTCTTCCCGGGGTGTGAAGATGGGGCAGCAAACGTTGATCTACAGCTTCGTCGCCCGGGGCACCGTCATCTTGGCGGAGTACACCGCCTTCACGGGTAACTTCACCTCCGTCGCCTCCCAATGCCTCCAGAAGCTGCCTTCCTCCAACAACAGGTTCACCTACAACTGCGACGGCCACACCTTCAATTACCTCGTCGAGAATGGATTCAGTGAGTCGCCTCCTGATCCCCTTTTCACTCTTCTATGATTTTGATTATCTTGTGACCCAACCCCAAAAGCCATCTTCACACTCAAGGATCGTAAGTTTCTTTTTAATTTCTCCTATTTTATGGATTTGCGCAATTTGATAAATTGATTTTGGAATATGGTTGACCTTCAAAGATAAGCTATCTCACTCACTTGTTGATTCATACCCATATAAAATTGTCTTTTATTTGTACAAATATTTCACTATATATGATTGGAGATTGGGAATGTGCCTATTATTTGATTTTTACTGCCTTGATTTCGATTTTTTAATTAGCGACGATAGATCTGCTATTTGTCAGCATAGCAAAGTTTTTGTTTTGACATTAACTCAGTTAAGTTGCTAACAAACCGAATAGCTAGCTACTATCTACATTTACAAAACCAGGGCAATGCCAACTGGTATTGCAATTTTGAATCGAGGAAGCATATTGGTAATGTGAGATAGGATAGTTTTTACTCGGATAAGTTCATAAGCATTGATTTTTTGTCTTTCATATTTATATGAAGTATTTTGTTGCTTCTTGTTGGGACTGAAGCTTATACTGAATCATTGGGTAAAAGTTTGAGGTTGGAATATCTTATGCTTAATTGTAATGATTTACTTCGAGTTAGATTGTAATGTGGGCAGAAAATCAATTAATTCTGCCACCGTTGGAAACATAAACTCCCCTAAAAAACATCAAATCAAGCTAAAGCAACTCGTTTGAGAGCCTAGCAACTCAAATGGGCTTAAGTGAATTAAACTCAGCTTAGGTGAATTCTACTCGACCTCATTTTCGTTTGACAGAACCTTCTTAACTTGAGTTCCCCTTGCCTTGTTCCCAACTGAGGTTTGAGCCAAACTACTAGCTGACATACTATTGTAGTTTGTTATAAATTAATCATAACAGTTTGAAATCTATTTGAATAAAAAAACTGGAATCAAATCATGAAATCAATTGTCCAACTTCATACACTGAGGACCAATTCTTCTCATTCACAACTAACTGTTACCAGACTTTTCATTGTGGATTTGAGAGAATTTGAAATGACGAAGGCCTACTCTTTTGCTCAAAAGAACAAAGCAAGGACCTGCATTTTGGTTACTATGCATGGATCTATCAACAGTCACCTTTTGATGGCTTATTATTCTGTGTTTCTTGTGCCATTTGATGAGAATGCTAAGATGAATATGTAGTTGGTAAAAAGCATAAAATAATAATACTAGTATTTGAAATTAATTAGATGGATAAAATTGGAGAATACATTTGGATGGTATACACGCATTCAAAGATGAACAATAAATTCAAGATAGAAGAGTTGAATATAAGTAGAGAAGAGCGACCAAGATGTTTAAATAAATTCGTATCTTACTGGTAATATAGAAATTGAGTAATAAGATAGATGTAGCTGTCCCCAAATGGTTGGAGTATAACTTGATGACGGTATGAAAATGACCTCATATACCATCTTTTTCCTTGGCCAACTAATTAAGGACAAACTGGTTTAAGTCTGTCATGACAATGGTTGCAGCATACTGTGTAGTTGCTGCCGAGTCAGCTGGCAAACAAACTCCCATGGCCTTCCTGGAGAGGGTTAAGGAGGACTTCAGTAAAAAATATGGAGTAAAAGCAGCAACCGCCACAGCCAATGGCCTAAACCGAGAATACAAGTATGGTTTGCTTTCCCTAATCGAATTGTTGTCATTTGTAACTGCAGTTATTTTTTTTTTGAAATTTTGTTTTTGTTCAGGTCAAAGCTTAAAGAGCATATGCAATTCTGTATTGATCACCCCGAAGAGATAAACAAGATAGCCAAAGTGAAAGCTCAAGTTTCTGAAGTAAAAGGAGTCATGATGGAGAACATTGAGAAGGTGATTTTGTTTCCCTTGTTTGATTGTTAATACATGTGGCCGGCATCTGATTAATCTTTCCCATTTTTTTTGTGCTGATTTTAGGTTCTCGAGCGGGGTGAGAAAATTGAACTTCTTGTCGACAAAACTGAAGATCTTCGCTCCCAGGTATGAGTTGAACATTTATTTGTCATATATGTGGAGATAATTGCCATCGAAGGTAGTTGATTGCCTCTGGTCCATATGCTATGTTGTGATATTTCAGGCACAAGATTTCAGGCAACAAGGCAAACAACTGAAGAGGAAAATGTGGGTAGACAATATGAAGATAAAGTTAGCTGTTTTCGGCATCATCTGTCTCCTTATGCTCCTCATAATCTTATCAATTTGCCCTGGCTTCAGGTGCTTCTAATGTGATTGAATTCTACATCAACTATTTATTTCGGATGTATGAACTTCTTCATTCCGTTCATTTATTCTTTGATATTGATTCTACTGTTTTTATATGTTGCGTTAGTCGTGTATAGATTCGATTCGACTCTTTTATATGCATAATTTTTTGTCGGGATCATTTATTTGTTTGAGGTTGGAGGTGAACTCTGGAAACTATAATCAAGAAACAAAATCAATAGTTATGATCTTTATTACAGTTCAACCATACAAAAGAATGAACAGCTTTTTACAATTAACTTATATGCAAAATCCCAATCACGGGAAACTAGATTCAACTAAAGAAGACATCTTGGAGACTATTTCGATGCAAAGAAAGAGTCAACCGGAGTGCCTCGCATACAGAAAATTTTCATTTTCCATTTCACTGCTCACTAGTTTCTTCAACTCAGCCAAAATGAAAGAAAGAAGAAAAAAAGTCAGTTTTTTCGTAATTATATTTTTTAAGGAAAAGGAAAGAAGAAAAAAGGAGGAGAAAAACATAAATTTTAAAGGTTCTCTGTCAAAAACATTAGAAACGTAATCCAGAAAATACTTTTAAAAAAATTTAAATTTTGACCAAAAATTTGTTTTGAATAGAGTAGTTAATTCTATAAACCAAGCAAGCCGTAGGAAACCTCTGAAGAAGGTGCAAAGGAGTAATAGCACATACTGCAGGAACAAAGAACCAGATTTGAGCGATCGAAAAAGGGAGTAAGCTAATAAGGCGGCATACCATCCCTAAACGCGGCGGCCCTAGCTCCCGTCGCTCCGGGGATCCTTCCTATCCGGCGGCTGGCCATTGCCGAAGATGCCCAATCCGCCGGAGCTTCTAGATGAACAACGGAATCCCCCCTATTTATCCTCGGATCCTGGCGGAGGTAGTCTCGGCCGTGCGCGTAGGTGCAGGAATCCCCGTAGGGGCAGCACCCGGTGGCGATGAAGTCGAAGCACAGGCGGGTCTTGTAGAAGGGCGGAGGAGGTTCGTCGGAGACTCGCCGCTTCTTCGTCTGGGGCCGAGGAGACTCCATGGAAGAGGAGGAGCAGGAAGCCGGCGCGCGGCCCGGAGGTGGAAGCGGAGGGAAGCCGTCGGATCGGAAAGGAAAGAAAGAAAATTGGAAACAAAAAAACAATTTTTTGAATCATTCGCCTTAACGGGTATGGGCTTCGGTTTCCACCCGTTAAACAAATAACAGATTGGCCCTTAAAATTAGATTAAATTCTGATCTGGAAAAGATCCAAAACGGCGAAACGCCCCGAAACAAACGCAACTACGCAGCGAACCTTGAACCTTCCTCCCCCAAATCTCAACCCGACTCGTTCTCCAGAACGCCATGGCGATCTTCTCTTCTTCCTCGTCTTCTTCTCACTTCTTCTTCCTCTTCATCCTCTCCTATCTTCTCCTTCTCTCCCTCTCCGCCTCCGAAGGCCTCTCCTCGGCTTCCAACGGCACCACCATCTACGATCTCCTCCCCCAGTATGGCCTCCCCCCGGGTCTCCTCCCCGACACGGTCAAGTCCTTCTCCCTGAGTTCCAACGGGAGCTTCTCTGTCGATCTCGACGGCCCTTGCTACGTCGACTTCGAGTACCTCGTCTACTACGAGACCAAGGTCTCCGGCGTCGTCAGGTACGGCGGCATCGAGGACCTCAAGGGAGTCAAGGTCCGCAAGTTCCTGATTTGGCTGGACGTCGACTCCATCAAGGTCGACCTCCCACCCTCCCAGTATATATACTTCCATGTCGGGTGGATCACGCGCAAGCTCGGCGTGGAGCAGTTCCAGACGGTGCACTCCTGCAACGGGAATAAGGAGCTCCTATATGGATCCCAGGAGCTTTTCGATTGGTCGCTATAGGTATGAGTTTTTCTCGTCTTTTTCCATGTCTTTTTCTTGTCGCTATTATCGGTAGGGTTCCTTCCTAACCAAGAAATTAGCTTTTCTTTATTGTCTCGTCTGAGATCAGGGCATCCATCTTTGTTATGTACACTGGTGCTTGATTGATTGGTGTTAAAGGAAAACAGAATGTTTAAGGAGTATATCAATAAAGAATAGTTATTATCTAACATTTGGTGCATGCCTGATGTGCACACTTGCACTCAGCTGAGAACTACTCAACAATCTAAAGGAATACTTATCCGATATGGAGGGAGCTTTTTTTTTCGTCTACCAACTTAACTTTATAGATCTCTTCGGAGTAATTGTGTGGGAGGATAGATTTCATTCTGTAGAGAGCAGTTTCATTCTGAAATTTAAATATTATTGCTAAAGTGATTGAAGTCTGATAGAGGAGACATTTAGAAGCATGCATAGATTGGTTGTTCTTATAGGATTTTGGCCAAGGAAACTTTTAAATTGCAACTGATAAATGCAAAAAATGAGTTTTTGATTTAAGAAATAAGGTTCTTTTTTGGTCAAGAGTAGGTTAATGAGAGGTGATGGATTGATGTTAGCATTACAGATGTAGTAGAAACTACTGAGAGTATTATATAATGATAATACATTGGATAATCACTAACCAAAAGCACTGATGGGCCAGTTTGCAAAAATGAAAAACACTACTATAGGACTGAACTTTGAAAAGAAAATCAGATCTATGCATCAATTCAAATCTTCTGTTAGTAACACAATCTGAGTCAGCAGTTTGTCACTTAACAATATAAAAATTACATTATGTTGGAACAGTACCATATCAGGACTGAACTTTGAAAATAAATCTGGTGATGGATTTTTGGCTGCTAACCAACTATGATTGATATTTACTATTTAGTCTAAGGAACTGTGACAATGTCAGAATATGCTGGTAACATGGCTGAGATTTTGTTTTAACCAAAACACAGAAATACTAACATATGTTTGTGTATATAGAGCAACAACAATAACCAAGGTTTTATCCCACCAAGTGGGGTTGGCTATGTTTGTCTAGACAAAAGAAATGTTCAAGTAGCTTTGTGGTCTTTGATTCCTTATTGATAGCAGAAAACAAGTTGTCAAATGTCTTAGAAGATATATTTATAGAGAGAGAGATAGATAGATATGATGGCCTTCCAAGTTAGAATTGATGTTTGCTACCACTGAATAGGCATTCTTCAAACACAGCGTATGGTTGTTTTTCTATTGAAAGAAATTTTTTTGTCGTATATCACATAAAAATTTCAGATTGGACATGTAATTTCTGTGAAAGTTTCTGGTGGTAAGGAATCAGTGAAGATGGATGCTATTTTCCTCATGTCGAGGAAAGGTTGTCAAATGCCAATCTATTTTGCTGATGTTCCTGGACCCTAGCAAATTGAAATGTTGGAAAACACTTTTTAAGTCTACATCTTACCTATCCCTAGTCTGATGATTTTTCAACCTGAAGAGCCATGAAATAGATCATTTTCACCAATCCAACTTGCCAAGTATATCCCAACACTCTTTTAACTTGTGTAATTTTCACTTTATCAGTTACCTTTTAATCTATATTTGATGCCTGAAATTTTTTATTCATTTCCCCCCTTTTTCCGCTTGATGATTTTTTGCTAATCTTTGTCACCTATAGCTTTACCTTTATTCCAACCGAGCACTTATTCTTCCCTAGGGAACCTCCCATGCGGCCACGTTACTTAGGAGATTTCTAGGTGAGGATATTTAAGGCATAGAGTAGAATTGCAAATACTGTTCCTTCTAGTTCATATGATCAGCACAAAATGGTTTAAGACTTTTCGTAAACACTAGTCGAGTACACACAACGCGAGGATGGAAAAAGCCACATTGTGAAGGCAAGAGTGTTTGTCAAAATGATGACTAACCACTCGAGGAGAAGGTATGCTTATTCCTAAGTCCTTGCATAGGCTCAAGGTTGGCTGATGTGAGACAGTGTATGCCTGCAATGTGTATGATTTATTTTGTTATTTCAGGCAAGCGAAATGTAGGAATCATCTGGCTGGGTAGCCACAGCACCAGGGCACTGTTTGATCACTTGTGCATCGTGGAAATATGTGCTCTGAAAAGAGCAGCCCGATCCACAAAGCTCTATCATACGGGTCTTAGAGAAGAATCTATTGTACGCAGTCTTATCTTGCTTTTTTTTACAAGAGACTGTTTTCAAAATTTAAACTCGTAATCTCTGGATCATAAAACAATAATTTTACCGTTATGTCAAGGCCTCTCTTCATTTAGATTATGCTGCATGGATGATATTTGAATGATAATGGATACGAGCAATGAATTCCATATAGTTTTTTTTTTGTGCTTATAAATTATGTAGCAAACTATTTAACTCTCTCCTTTTCTTTGTTTTTGCTTTTCTAAAAACTGTGCAGCTCCATAAATGCGCCATCCATACGAAGAATAAGTTGGAGATGGCTTCCGACAAGATCTAAATGAAATGTAATTTTCTGAAGAAAAAAAAATGTTTTGGCTGTCACTGCAACTGCTATGGTTCTGGTAATATTTACTGCCTAAACCTCATGTATATTTGCAGTGCACGAACAATTTACAGAACCACAAGCTACATGTTGAAATATTTCTTGTTGGATTTCTGACTACATTCAGTGTAACGGTGATGCTGGTCGTATTTATCATGTTAAATAGTGTGTGTTAGGACAAATTTATTTAGTTGTTCTTTGATTCTTCATTGTTGCATATAAAAATGAATTTTTTTAATGTATACAAATATGAATAAACAAGAAATTTGTTGAGGCAATAAGATATGAACGGAGTTCCGGCGACGATGCGGCGGGAGACGCAGGGCTTCGTCAGGGCTCGCACTCTCTCGGCTAATCTGAAGGAGGATTGGCCGCCGCCCAGCCTAGGAGGGAAGCGAGAGCGACCGCTTTCCATAGTGAGATGCCGCTGGCCACCTCTATATCCTCCTTCGGTGCCACCGTCGACGGGAAATTATTCACCCAAGACACCGACGGGAAAAATCAATTGATTCGCCTTTTCTATTAGCTTCATCTTCCATCTCCGACTTCTAGTAAAATGTACAATAAAGAAATTGGAAGGTTGTTAAAGCAACAAAATGATTATGTACATTTGGGGAAACGACGGCGGTGACGCCGGCAAGCGGAGTAGGCGGCGGCGTTGGTGGAGTTGCAACCCGCGGAGAACTTCGGCCGCCTGTAGCAGATGCGCACGATGACGGGGAGCGGAGGAAGAGCATTGACTTCATCAATGACGAAGACTTGGAGGCCTTGTTGTGGCGCGAGTTCAACGGTGGCTGGTCCGGGCTCGGGCCGCCGGGCGGTCAACGACCCCCCTCCACCTGCCGGTTTCTTCATCACATGATCGTTAATGGTGTTCAGACGAAGATAGCTCGTTTTCACCGGCGCGAATCAGTCAGCACCTTCCATGACGGCCGCTGCCACCGATTGCAACACCTCAAGTTAATAATACAGCCCGTCGTCACCAGGCAGAGTTGTCTCCTCTGCGCCGGAGGTAATTAGCAGGGTGGCGCTACCGGCGCCGCCCCCTCCACCTCCTCTGCCTATGTTGCTGACGGGCAATGGAGTGCCTAAACCACCTCTGCCTCTGCCTCCGCCACCACCGTCCACAACGAAGCCAATTTGTTCGAGCCGCTGCCCCACCGTCTCTGGCGGTGCAGGGACAAGACGGGGCGAAGAAGCTTAAGCGGCTGCACTGGGACAAAATGAACGCCATTAACGTCGAGCATTTGGCGGTGTGGCATAGGCTCCACGACGGCTCCTTAAAGTACGCGACTTAATCTTCAAAATTATAAGTAAATCTCAATTAATCCATGGTTAGCAATCGACAGTTAATGAACTCACAAATAAAAATGAATCGGCTAATTGTGCATTTATACACCTTAAAATTAGTTTATTGACCTTTTTTTAATCTTTTAGACAATTTTACGATGAATTAATCCCGTCACTGATTTTTTTTTTTTTTTGGGTTCTGTTTTTAAGTTTATGGAACAGAGTCGACGAAGACACCGTGGAGGAACCTTTTGTTACAGTGATCCACACCAAGCAGGCTGCCAATAACTCCAGCTCGACGGCCGGCGGCGCCGGCTCTTCCACGGCTTCCCCAATCACCCTGCCGGACCCGCGTAAATCGCAGAACATCGCCGTCGTCCTCTGGTCCGCCACAGTCAGCGGCCAGATCGGAGAAGGAGCACACCATGCATGGGCCTCCGTCAAGTGGGAATTTTTTTTATATATTTATATAAATTTATTACTATTTTGTTGTTATCATTATTTGTTTCTTAAATTGTCTCAATCGAATCTTGCTTTGATTAATTTCTTCCCAAAAATAAACGCCCCTCTTCATCGAGACACAAATCGACGTGCCTCCTCGAAGAGTAACCGACTCCTTAAACGCCATAACAGGTCGCTTTCCCTTCCATGCATCAACTACAAGCCAAGACGACAAAGCTTCTTTTTAACTTCCTTCCTCTCCAAGTTTTTATCAGGTTTGTTTCTTCCTCTGCAAGCTCTCTTCCCCCACAATATTAAGGTTTCTCAAATTGTCTGCTTCAATTTAGAGCATGTCAGAGTTTGATCGAAAGATTGGTTGGTTGGTTTCTGTCTCCTATTGCTGGCCTAAGATTTTATCACAGTTCATGGAACAGGCTTTCTCTCTTAATTGTCCTGATACGATCTTCTACTGTAAGAGTTTCATAGAAGGAACATGTTTGCATGAATTAAAACCCATATTAACCGCAATTTATGGTCGCAA
The DNA here is from genome assembly GCA_037177395.1 of Alpinia galanga. NCBI lineage: Eukaryota > Viridiplantae > Streptophyta > Magnoliopsida > Zingiberales > Zingiberaceae > Alpinia > Alpinia galanga. Next base: position 3,253,332 of record JBAMHZ010000060.1, on the reverse strand, counting down.
TATTTGTAGCAGAAACATGCATTGATTGTTCTTCCTCTTTTGCCTCTCTGTTCTTGTAAATTTTGATCGATTGTTTCTTTTACAGACTGTTTTTCTCTGATAGAGGTTTGAGGGATTTCATCCTCGAGCATCACCTGTCGAATCATGGCGAGGATGGACTCCTTGTCATGGCTGCTCTTATTATGTCTATGCTTCGGGAGCCATGGCCTTCCTTGGCCCTTCTCTGCTCCGTCCTCCGCACAGCAAGGCGCGCTGAGCGAGCTCGTCGGCGGAGCGGCCGCGCAGTTCTCCATGGAAAAGCTCGACGACCGGCGAGGGGTGAAGTTGATGGAGGACGCGAGGAGGAAGCTTTCCGGTCCGAACACTTGCTGGCACAACGCATACCGAAGCCTCTTCTCCAGCTGCGCAGAGATGGTATCCAACAAGGAGAAGCAGTCGAGATTGGCGTGGAAGCTGAGCGATTGCTTTCAGATTGATTCCGGCAGGTCCGCTCTTCCTTCGTGCGGCGAAGGGGTGGCCATGGTGAAATGCCTCAAGAAATTGGACGATTTGGAGCACAAAATCTATCTTGAGTTCTTCTTAGAGACCAATTCCATCTGCCACCAATTGCAGTAAGTTGTTGAATGAAGATGCATGAGATTTTGCAAGCTCATTTAGCATCGACGACAACTTCCCTGTTTTCTTTCTCAGAACCGATGCATTCAAGCATGACACGGAGCGATTGGTGAACGAGTTATCGAGATCAGCTCACTTTGCAGAGGAGAAGCTTGGAGCCATAGAAGCGACATCGGAGAAACTGCTGCAAAATGCAAACGAGGTGCAGGACTCCCTTTCTTCGATCGGCCTCCAGACGCACCGACTGGCGCAGTCGTCCGGCGCAGTGGCGGAGCAGATCGAAAGCGTGCTGCAGCATTCGAAGGCGATCTTCGCGCAGTCCGAGGAAATCGCAGCCTCCCAGTTAGAGCTCCGAGGAGGGCAGCTCGACATGAAGGAGAAGCTCATGGCCGGCATCGCTGACTTGCAGGAGTCCTACAAGAGCCTGGACGACGGAATGCTGAGACTGAGGGAGGAAGCTATCGAGATCGAGAAGGAAATACAGGTCGTAGGCGATTCCATGAACTCCAAGATGCAGCAACTCCAAAGCAAAGCCGACGATATCGGCGACGTCGCCGGCTTGTCCTTGGAGAAGCAGAGGCAGCTCCTGGACAGGCAGGCCATGGCACTTGAAGGCCTCGATGCTCTCTCAAAGTTCCAATCACAAGCCATGGAAGAAAGCAGGTAGCTCACCAAATTCCTTCAGCTTACTTCCTTTTCGACAGCTTCACTTCACGTCTTCTTGCAGGGGAACACTGCAAAGGCTAGCGGAGCTCGGTCAAAAGCAGCAAGAGGAGTTGCTACGAGGCCAAGAACAGATCCAAAGTGCTCATGCTCGTTTGATCGAGAATTCTCAATCAATATTAGCAGCTCAGGTAAAGTATTTATTGAACGTCCAATACGTGTTCATATCATCTCCAACGCAATGGTTTCTTCTTTTCAGGAAGAATTTGAAACGAAGCAAGCCAACATTTTTGCTGCACTAGACAAGCTTTTCGCGCTGCACAACGCGATCTTAGTCGAGTCGCGTTTCATCAAGGCTTTCTTCTTCTACTCCTGTGCCATCTTCCTTCTCCACATGCTCACCAGCACCAAACAGACTTGCAGTATCCGGGCACGCCTTTATTTAGGTAAAAACTTCACACTGAACTAGCATTTGGATCCATGCTAAAGCCACTGCTAAACTTTGATGTCTTCAGCTCTGTGTGCCACATTCGTGATCGAGGCTCTCGTAGTCAAGCACGGTGAAGATGGCTTCGATCCACAATCTCGAATCCTGTCAAAAGTGTTCCTAACTCGATCTTCCTTTCTAGTCATTGCTACCGCCCAAATACTTCACTCCGTGTTCACTTTCAGAGACTATGAGATACTGAATCATCAGCTGCTGCAAACGTTGGTGGAGAAGGTTCGGATCATGGAACAGAAAGCAGAGTTGTGTTCGCGCTTGGAGAGCGATGATGTTATCAGTAAGAGCTGGTACTCATGGATGTGTGAGGAATTATTGCCTGATGATGACGATGAAAATTTTGATCCTGATTACTTATTGCTCGAGGAAGTCGGAGAGAATTCAGCGGCTTCGGTCCCAGACGATCGGAAGTACAACCTCCGGCCTCGCCTCCGGCAGTAGTTTTGTATCGATAAAAACATGGTTATGTGCATGTTTATAGACAATGAGATGTGTGGTTTGAGTGTGTGAGTTAATTCACTTTTGCCTGGGATCATGTCGAAAGCTTCTCTCATTGGAGTTCAATCGAGTTCGATGTGGATTGAGGATTGAGTTGAGAAAGGTCTGATGAACAATTTACCTCAATTAAAAAACTGATTTGAATCTTTCCAAAAACTCTTGTGAAAGAGAGAGAGAGAGAAAAAACAAGCACGGCTAGTTCATGTTCAGAGAATGGATAAGCTTGTGACAAGGACGCAAGTTTCAAATTTGTCATCTTTATGGTTAAGAACAAATATGAGAGTCAACTTCTTATGTACAGATGCAAAAGGAAATATATATAAATTTATTTTCAAAATTTACTTTTTTTTATATTGCAAAAGTAATGAAAATCACATTTCTCACAATTATAAATAGCATAGATCTTGCACCCTGCCAGGGAGAAGAAAAGAACCCTAACATCTCTTTACTCAACAAAGTAAGCTCCCTTTCTTCCTCTTCTTCTTCTTTTTTTTTTTTGTTTTTGTTTTTTGTTTCTTTCTTCACTTTTCCTTCTAGTTCTACCTTTTTGCCTTCCCTTTTGCAGCTTCCATTGTTCTTGGTATGGAAGTTCTGGTATTTGTTTTTGCCCTATTTTATTCTACCCTTTTGTTGTGCGATCTTGACGTTTTTAGATTTGTTGTTGCAGTTTTGGCGAGATGGAGGCAGCAGGACAGATTTGGTGTTAGGTTTGTGTCAAAATGCCGTCTTTTGTTGGATTTGTCTATCCTCGCGTGATTTAGCTTATATTTCTACAGGATTTGTGCATTTGGCGTTGCGATTTTCCTTTTGTTTTTATCAGAAGGCGGCAATGCGGCGGATGAGTTAACATTTTTTTTTAATCTGTGAAAGGATCATCTTTAGGGCTGTTCTTCTAGTTTTGGCTGGTTCTATCCTCTACCTTAAGTTATGGATGGTGATGGAATGGGGCTGCGCGGTTGGGCCTACTACGAGCAGACCTTGAAAGGCAACTTGGGGCTACAGCTCATGTCCTTGGTCTCAACCGAGTGCGAATCCACGAAGCCGCTTCTTCCGAATGGAGGCTTCCTACGCCATGACTGCGATGCTCCTCCTCAGCCATCAGTTCCAATGGATTTTGTGCGAAATGGTTGGGTCAACCACAGAGATAACAAAATGGTCCACATGCTGCCCTTCAATCATGGTTACTCGATCCTTTCGGAACCTCATGGAGTCCATTCACTGCCAATGCTGCAACAACTTGCGCCTCCACCGGAGGATGGAAAGGCAGTCGCAGTGATTGGAAATGAATTGCAAAGTGTAAAGGAGGCACCTTTGAGAAAAAGATCCCAGCCGCAGCCTCGCCCTTGTAAGGCCTCTAGGATTAAGAAGTCAAAGAAGGTTCCTGCACCAAATGATGAATCTACTGGCCTTTCCGGTGATCGAGCAAGGAGCGCAAAGAAGAGTACTGATATCGTTATAAATGGATTTGACCTGGACATTTCAAGCATACCTACACCAGTGTGCTCTTGCACGGGCAGTCGACGGCAATGCTATAAGTGGGGAGTTGGAGGATGGCAATCTGCTTGCTGCACTACTAATATTTCAATGCATCCACTCCCTATCAGCACAAAGAAGAGAGGCGCACGAATTGCTGGCCGGAAAATGAGCCTCGGCGCGTTCAAGAAGGTCCTGGAGAAGCTCACTGGTGAAGGATATAATTTGTCTAACCCAATTGACTTGAAGAATCACTGGGCAAAACATGGTACAAATAAATTTGTAACCATCAGGTAAAAGGTGTACAAATTTCATTAGCAATGTAGGTACCTGGGCTCTGCATTTAGCCTTCTCTTACCTGTATATAAGCATGTCGACTTTTGCAGAGGCTCTTTTGATAGTTTGTAGGGTTGATGTGTCATCCTTTGGCTTTACATGCTTTGAAATTAGATCTTTAGTTAGGCAGAAGTTTTGTAGTTTTCTGTTTAATATTTGCACCATGTAGTTCTGATGGCTCTTTACGCAAGTTGAACTGTCAATTCTGCCAGATGAGAATTGTTTAGTCTCTTGATTTATGTTTTGCCCGGAACACAAAATAGTTATTCGTTTTACCTCATTAGTTTGCTCCAAATCTGTAATTTAGAATAGTTCTTTGTGAAAAAATTTAGGTTCTATTAACTGCATCGTTTCTCTTCAGTTTGATCAATCTCTTGGTGAGAATTTCTTTTCTCCATGCTAGAGGAGCAGTTTATCATAGATCACACTTGGATCTACATAATAGCTAAGATCAAAACCAGTAAGGGAAGAAAACTTTATGGTAACAATGTTTTACTCAAGGTGATGTAGCCCACCCTCAACTTGCGATCAATCCATACAGTTCTGCCCTTGGTTACCATTCTGTTGAGGAAACCATCTTTTGCATAGATGCTCTTTTCTAATAAGGTATTTGGCATTTTAGATCGATGCCCATTTCTATCTAGGCAACATTAGGCACTTATTATCGACTATTCGGTATTCAGTAAATGGCTTCTGTAGTTTTACTTCTCTATCTGATTATTTGTGTTGCTTTGGATACAAATGCTTCGAGTTAAGATTCAAGACATGTTCTGTTAAATCCTTTAGGGTGATTCTTTTTTCTATAGTATCCATAGAACATGAAGAAAAAAAACCTTTTTTGTGCTTAGTTAACTGATGCAGCTTAGAAGGGATAATCTAAAACCTCAATACACAATGATATATATACATTACATAAGAAAACAAGCCTCAATCCTTGTTTCTTTCCACAACCGAATACATCGTCAGCACAAACCTAGAAAAAACCAAGCAAATGCAGTTTGAGTAAAAATAATACAAACACCAAGATAATTAGCAATATCTACATTCTAAATGTCAGCTAACCAAACATCACCTAACTGAACAATAAGCCCTAAACAGTAACACACTGATACAAGAAGTAATTCACACTCTTTATACACTCAAGGCTGAATTTGTAACCAAAGATGAACAACTTGCTGGACTGTTAGCTATCACAAAACACATCTACCCGTAAGTTTCAATTTAGGAGTGGAGACTCAGGTTCTGAGCCACTGATGGATGTGAGTGTGGACATGGAGTCATCTTTGGGTAGAGCAACAAAGTTCAACGGTGTCATCGACAACCTCCTTGGCTCCTTGAAGTACCCATTCTCACGAGCGGAATATGAGCGTGGTGTGAGGAGCTCTGGGGTTCCACTTCCGACTGATATCCGTCGTGGTGCTGGTGTCATGAATCCATTTCCATTTGCGTACTTCCTGTTCAAACTGTTGCTCCTTTTTGGGACTGGTTTTGAACCAAAT
>JBAMHZ010000060.1:3229341-3244186 GCA_037177395.1 Alpinia galanga | reverse complement strand
TGATCCGGAGCGTGAAGCTGCGCTTGTCCTCCGGCAGCGGCCGCCACAAGGACGTCTGCCCCTGCCTCTGCGTCACGACGTGCTCCCACGTGGCGGTGGCGCCGCGGAAGGTGTCCATCAGCCGGTCGTGGCTGCTGAGCCTGAAGGTGAAGGCGGAGGAGTTGCGTCCGCGGGAGAGGCTGAGGCGCGTGGCGGCGACCGACGCGGAGCGGCTGAGGTACAACTGCACCGAGTGGTACAGCTCGTTGGTGCTCACTCCATCCGTCTCCGTGACGTCGTAGTAGCAGTAGGTCGAGAAGCCGAGGAACACGCGCTGCAACACCGTCGTCACCCCGATCCTCAACTCCGGCGGCAACACCGCGTGGACGATGCTCTGGCAGAAGGCGAACACACCCATGAACGACGCCAGCGAGGTCCAAAACTCCATTTTCCGATCAAGGAACAAGAAAGCTCGGATCTTTGGCTTCTTTATCGATCAATTCCAAGCAAACGACTCCGATTCAACGAACAAGATAGGAACTTGACTTATATGATTCACCAAAAAGGATTGGAATGCTCTCGATTCTCAAATATCTGGGAAGAAGAAGAAGACAAAGGACGAGTTGGAGATTGAGTAGGCTATCCACCCCTGCAAAGATCACGTAGGAAATAATCAATCAAATAAATGTGCAAAAAAGTTGGACAATATCCTAGGGCTTCTGTTGCTCCCTCCGAGTGCCCCTGCCTTCGTGCAGAGACCCAAAAAGAAAAAAAATGGAGGAGAAAGGAAGGCAGGGCAGGAAGTGAAGTTTTGTCTCCGTGCTGCTCTGTTTGTGTTTGCCAGCACAACAAACTGGATGAGGTTGCTTCAGAGGCTTGTCGACTAATAGCTATAATTCTTCATGTCAAGGTTAGTCATAAATGTCTGCTCGTATTGGGATTTCCATACTTCATTTAGACTAATTAATCCTTCATTAATAGTATTATTATTAGTTACGTTATTTTAGCTGACCTTTTGGCTTGCATTATTCTGCACAGTGTGTGAAATGAATGCCTTAAGAAATTTGATCTGCACTTTTCTTGGCTGCTGAGAATTCTGAATTGTTATCACATTGAGCTCATATTATAAATTTGATACGTCTGGATCACTGGAGATAATGATGTGAGGATGAATTTTTTTTAAATTATAATAATAATAATAATAATAAAGATGATGATGGTCTGTTTGCTTTTCTGTTCTATCAAAGTTAACACTAGGTCAGACAGTTATCAGTTTTCAGGCTAACAGTCCTTCGATGTCTAAATTAGAGCTTTTAGATGGTAGAAAAAAAAAAGAAGTCTGTAAAAGAAAAAATAACGAAGAAGAAGAATGTAGTAGTAAATGAGTGTAAAAACTAACTCAAAAACTTTCACTAGCTAAAAGCTGACCCTTGTATATGTGTCTTAATAATCTCGTAGGTGCATGCCTTTAATTTTTTTTTGGGAAGGAATCTTCTGCGGGACTCTTGTTGAAAAGAACGTGAGCTTTCCTATAATACCGAGTCATTTTACTTGGTTCGGGGATTTGTCTGGTGACCGAGTCATTTTGCTTCAGCTCGAGAGTTTGTTTGCCGACCGAGCTACTTTACTTCAGCTCGAGAATCTGTTTACCGATCGAGCTGTTCTACTTCAGCTCGGGAGTCTGCCTGTCTACTAAGCTGCTTTTCTTCAGCTCAAAAAATTGTCTGCTGATTAAGTTGTTCTACTTCAGCTCGGGAGTCTACCTGTCGACCGAGCTGCTCTGCTTCAGTTCGAGAATCTACTTGCTGATCGAGCTATTTCTTTTCAGCTCAGAGTCTATCTACTGGCCGAGCTGTTCTACTTTAGCTTGGGAGTTTGCTTGCTGACTGAGCTGCTCTGCTTCAACTCGGGAGTCTATTTACCGACTGAGCTGTTTCTCTTTAGCTTGGGAGTCTGTCTGCTAGCCGAGCTATTCCACTTCAATTTGGAAGTCTATCTGGCCACCGAGTTATCTCATTCTAGCTCGCCTGACTTTTTTTTTGAGTTAAACTGTTCTGACTTAACTTTATAATTATGATATCAATCGAATCATTCTTATTCGGTTCAACTTTTCTTGTATCCTGATCCGAATGCTCAAAGAAATTTTGTTAATTTTATTTGACTATTTTTATTTTCTAACTCTATATTATAAAATAAAAAAAAATATAGCGATATCAATATTCATAATAAATATGAAGTGTATTATTTGGTCTGTCTCGTATAATTGACTTGATATGTATTTTTTTTTTAAGGATTGAGTAGAATAAAATTATGTATTATTTGAAAAATATAATAGATTAAGAATAAAGATTGAATAGTTTATATATAGTAAATTTCAATTCTATAGAGCAATCCAAGTCTTTCTTTTAATCATCTGACATCCTCTTTAAATCCCCTTTATATTTTGACAAAAGCAATCCTAAATATTTAAATCTCTTACAATGGTTGAAATGAAATTGAAGCTGTATAGAAATTTATTTTTACAATAAAATCCATTGGCAAATTTACAATGAATAAGATAAATATTTCCACTGGCTGATCTAGGGCACCATCCAAACTTAAAACTATAACGAAAATCACTTAGTAGCATAAGAACAAGAGAAGTCAAATAGATTCATCCTTCACATTTATTTAAGGACTTTCACATGTTTTAAGCCACAGGCATTTATGTACAGGGAGAAATGTAGACAAAGTAAAATCTATACCAACCAGAATGAATCTAAATCTAACAACCCAATAAGAGTCACCTAAGAGGACCAACTACATTCTGCACATCCTTCACCGGCGTGTTGATCGGTCACTGAAAAGTGCACCCTAAGAGTACCGACTAGCTTCTGCACATTCCTCTGGTCATCGATCGTATCGCAACTGGTGTAATTCGCGTGGCCTGTATCTGTACATGTCGAAAACATAACAGATATCAGAAAGATGAATCATACAAGACATTTACAGGAGCAAGGAATGTGTTCAACAAGTATTACTTTCTACAAAGATAAAAGGCCAAACTACCACTTTACTCATCATTATACTCGATAAAGTTAACCCTTTGTATCACTCTTAAGTATGGATTTGTTCCTTAAGTTGTTTTATGAGAAGTCTCATCAATTCTCCAGCTGCTCAGTCTATTAAATAGTTGTGCTCAACAAAAATATGAGTTTGTTTGTTAAGTCATTGCATGCTAAGTCCCCTCCCATCAATTCTCCAGCTGAAACGATCCTAGAGGATAGAAGATTACCAGTAATAAAGTTGTCGAAATTAAATATGAATCGACAAACACATAAAAACTCCAACCTGTAGTGGCTAGGAATCACCAGAGATGAGGCAGTACCGAAGCCTGTATGGGTAAGTTCATTATCAGTTTCAGCAAATCTGTACTCTCTTATGTCGAAGGATGAAAATGCTTCTCCCATGTATGAAACATCGGCGATAGGCCCCTGTCTGCTCCGATCATCACCATGGGATCTCTGTCGAATTCTTAAACACCCAAATCTTGGAATCAATCTACAAGATAAGATAGAGCTCCACCAGCGGCCTCTGTTCCTCCTAACACCTATATACTCATCACCAGCTTCTGAATCCCCATATTCAATGACATAGTCCCCCAATACGACTGCACGCGGTGCTTCTGCATGTATAGTGCTCAAGACATCTACGATCTCTGATGACTGCTGGAAATTTTCCCAGTCCAACTTTCGTGCAGGATCAATCTTAGAAGGGCATGAATATGGGTGTCTTACTTTAGCATGCTTTTGGAGCTCAAAAAAATTGCCCATATATGTACAATGTTTCTCTTCACAACATCGTTCCTTCATGTTCAAGTAGATACGGGCCTCATCGATGATGAGCCACCCGGTTACAGCTCCCCTGCACAGCGGGCAAGTTGGTTGGTTGCCGGTGCTCGACGATATACCTTGAAAGCAGACCACCGTGACTCCATTTGTAGAAGTAACTTTTATAGCTGCAGGAATTCTGTATGCATTCTTGAACCGCTCGAGACAGTTTGAGTGATTTTGGTCAGTATCGCAAATGAATGGACGGCAACCCTTCTTGTACGAGGAGCAATGAAGTAGCACACCGTTGTGAGGGAAGTTCAAACAGATCGAACATGATACATCATCCCAATTCAAATCCATTTTCAGATTTTCTAAGTCCATAGGGTAAGGATGCAACTTGAAAGCTTCTTCGTCAGAAAACAATGCAGGCATCACCATCACCATTTATTAAAATGATCCAACTTCTACTTGGAATCTCTTAGAAGATCTGTTGATTATAAAACAAAAAACAAATAAATAGCAAGAAACAGAATTAGATAGAATTTATTCTAGGGATGAGAAAATAAAAGGAAATAATCGAAGGCAAAAAGAAAACAAAACACAAATATAGGAATCATAAGAATTATGACAGATTCAAGGGTGGTAAAGAGAGCATAGTAGAAGAGCTGACTGACAAAAAATTTAACGACAAGCAACACAAACAATGTTCAATCTTTCAACTCAATTTTTATTCATAATAGATTTGAATTGTTCCTACCAATGTCTTACAATGTTTCATAAGCTTTTATGTAGTTTATACTTGTGTACAATTCAAAACTTGACAAATTTAGTATTAGATATTAACAAGCTGACATTCTACACCATTTGTGCTATTAATTTCCTTAGATTCAGAGGTCTATCAACAACAACTGAAGGCATCATAAGCTAGAAAACTTCTTTCTAAAGGCATTCTGTTCAAGAGAAGCCTTTACTCAAGATAAGACAGAAAATGATTTGCACACTTCAAGGGAACAGTTGCAGGTCAACAATCTGCAAAAACTAGACGATTCTTTGTTTACTTTCTTTTTCTCTTCTGATAGTAATAAAAGAGAAATCCAGTTATCATCAAGAAGAAATATTTAGAAAACGAAGGAAAAAACAATTCTTCTGCTAGTCTCATTTAAAATTGCAGTAGACGCTTTCGTCGCCCAAATAGAATCATTCTGAACCCTCGAATCAAAGTATAAGAGAACGAAAACAATCTAAACAAGAAACCAGATGACCTACAAATGCAAATAGTATGGAATAGCATGCAGAAAACAAGGAGCCGAATTATCATCCATCGGTCAACGCTTCAAGATCGCAATCTCACCGATTCATGAAATCCTTGTACCAGTTCAAGCAACTGTACCACCAATTCTCCAATCGCAACGAAAAAGGGGGGAAAATTGCCCCCCAAAACAAGAGAAAATACTAACTTGCTCACAGATTTGGAAAAGTAGAGAAGCGGAGCAATCTCGTCGGGGAAGCGACGAAACCCTAGCACCAAATCCTGCTTGGCCGGCAATAGGAAATAGGGAAGCAAGACGGCATGAGGCGGAGCAGCAGCAAGGCAGATACTCGCACGAGGAAACTAATCGCCATTTTTTTTTCTTTATCAAACTTCGCAATCTCAATCAAACCGACGAAATCGCGAGGCTTAAAAATTTCTTTTATTAGTTTATTTTCCATATACCGGTCGAAAATTTGGGTTGACCTTTTCCGGACACGACGATAGTTGACCGAGCATCATGCGACTGGCACGTGCTAATAGGTCAGACCAAAAGTAGAATAAAACTTTTTTTTTTGGCGATGCTCAACACGTGATACCCATTCTGCACCTTCCACGAATAAGGTGTGAATCGCGGGGAGGACTTCGTATTCCCTCAATCATAACGAAGGTCGAAACGTGAGTAAAGTAGAAATGTGAAAAGATTAATTAATTATTTGTACCCGCATCACGAAATGAATTGGGCGATCTCAGCCGTTTGATTGAAACAAACTGGCTTTCAGGTGAACCATGAAAATGAAGGGTCTGTCCTCTTCCTACAAACTGGGTTTCCTCGTCTTCTACTATCTTCTCCGCCGTTTCTTCTCCCAAATGCTTGCTTTCTAGTTTTTCAGGGCTCAGATCTGCGGCGATGGCGGTCGATCTGTCAGATACGGAATGGTGGAGGAGCAGATCTCCATCCAGGAGGCCGGCGCCGCTGAACTCTGCTCCATGGAGCGCCTCATCCTCCGCCTCTCCGACTGTCGATCACAGCAGCAGTTGGACTGCTGCGAGATCGCCGAAGTCGCTGTGTCCAATTTCAAGAAGTTCATCTCCGTTCTCAACCGAACTGGGCACGCCCGATTCCGCCGGGGTCCTACTGCGCCGCCCCCGACGGCGGCAGAGCCGAAACAGGTTACTGCTATGGCGGAAACCCTGATCCTCGCCCCCGTACCTCTCCGGATCAAGCCTCCTCGGCATTCTCTGCCGCCTTCGCCGCTGGCTACCCAGACGCTGACCCTCGACTTCACCAAGCCGATTCGCGTCTCGGCGAGCGAGGCGTCGCCGCCGAGCCGGTGCAACAAAGAGTGTTTCAGCATCTCGACGCCGATCGCGTCCGCGACCGCTTCGTTTGTGTCTTCTGTCACCGGCGACGGCAGCGTGCGGAACAGCAGAACCGGTGCTGCGAAATCCCTGATCCTCTCCCCGTCCGTTTCCGCTGGCAAGCTGCCGATATCCTACTCCGCGCTTGATCGACGGTGCCACGAGCATGCTCACGCACACTCGGAGCACATCGACGGTAAGTATGCCGTCCCCAGCGAGGGATGCCACTGCTCCAAGAGGAGGTAAATGGAACTTACCCAAAAAAACTTCAAGCTCGCAATGCAACACAAGTTACCCTAATCCGTTTTAAGCAGTAAATCTCGCGTCAAGCGGACGATCCGCGTGTCGGCAGTGAGCTCGAAGGTTTCTGACATTCCCGCTGACCAGTACTTGTGGCGCAAGTACGGCCAGAAGCCGATCAAAGGCTCCCCTTACCCCAGGTAATCGATGCCGTCTCCTCATTCTCCGCCACCACCCGATCTCCAACGAACCGCTAGCCTCAGATCATCGACCTAACCTTGATCGCTCTAGCAGAGGCTACTACAAGTGCAGCACCCTGCGCGGTTGCCCGGCCAGGAAGCACGTGGAGCGGGCACCCGAAGACCCTTCGATGCTGATCGTGACGTACGAGGGGGAGCACCGCCATACCGCGGTAGGCGCCGCCGACTCCGTCATCTGAGGTCGTCCCTTTTCCCGCAGTCTTTCATTCAATCTCCCCTGTTCATTTCATATGCCTGTTTTTCCTTCCTCGAAAATGAAAAAAAAAAACGAAATGAAAATACTTTTGAGATTCAAATTCTTAGCATTTTGCTTTTAATCATTTACATTATTATCTCTCTAAATGTCATGCATTTGCTACGTTATTTTTCCAGTTAATTAGAGTAACAACAATCTTAGTAATTAGAGAATGAGTGTCGTCTTTGAAAGGTACTGCATACTGTGGGCGTAAAATATTCTAAAAAAATATTTGAGAAGACCCTGCTGTCTCCGTTGACTTGTGTTAGGCGACAAAGCAACACGTGGGTGTGATTAATTATGGTTTAATGTTTGGTGAAGTGGGTGGGTTTAGCTCCTAGGAGTTAATTTAGTGGGACGAATAAAATGGTGCATTCGGTTAGGTCAAATTTTTTATACAGATAGAAGAAGGAAGCTTGCATTAGTTGGGATAATGTAGATAATGGATGATGACATGACCTTTTAACTTTCACAAATGGATTGGTTTCCTGATGCTCGACTTCTTTATTGAATTGCTTGCTTTGAATGAATGGTTTAGAAATCCAATTGCACTAATCCCTTTGGTTTATTTATGAACAATTTATTAATATTTGAAAACACGAGTTGATAAGTTTTTGAATCCATTTATTGCCGGTGGTTTCAAGAGTTCTTGTTAAACCGGATCAATCAAATCAAGAAGGCAAGTTGATCTCCACTCACAACCGGTTCATCTGCTGTTCCTTTGCGAAAAACACGACTTGCATCACTTCATTCAATAAACAAAGGTTAGTGGAAGAATCTTCAAGTATTTATTTTTTTCTTGACTAAATAATATCCAGCCATGACACCACAGTATTTTGACTTGTGCATGTGAGCCAAGTTTCTCCGAGTTGATGATTGTCCAGGACTCTAAGTTGGTCTTTGTTTATTAATTTAATTAAATGCCTCAATTGTCAACCTCTGTCTTGAAACTACTACAATACATCTAGTGGGTGGAGGTTGGCATCGGAACCCAACAGCAATACTGGTATTGGATGATGCTTGTGAGGAAAAAGCCAAGTTCCACTTCATTTGCTTTTGAGTGGCTGTAGGGATGTGTGCCTTATTTATTTTGATGACCAAGAAAGGCAGCCAACTTGATTAATACACATTGTGGATGGAGCCAAATGGGCAAATATTCAAATCGAGCCCTTGTTACTGAAAGAATCTCCAGTTTCATTCACTTGATTAATCAGCACGTTTAGCTTGACCAGTTTACTTTCTTGGTTTCATAACTCAGTTAGACATGACCCATTGACTTGCCTAAACCTCTCATGTTTGTTTAGCTCATTTAATTTGACCATTCCAATTAGCTAATTTTCAATTTGTTTGATTTGCCTTACTTATTCTACTTGATCACTCTATTAAGCCTAGGAACTTGATGGCTTAATTAACTTGATGATGGACCGCTCAACTAGGTCGACATGATTGACTCATTAGGCTCATCTGATTTGATCTACTAGCCCAACCCAAAAGGTCCATCTTGCCTATCCGACTCACCCTGGCTCGGTCAGAGCAATCTACTCATCTGGTTCGCCCTGTGCCTAATTAACTCTACCTGCCTATACAGTTTGATCAACGTGTCACCCACCAAACCTAGCTAATAGTTATGTTTGATCCATATGTTCTATGAAATTTTTATTCTAATAAGTTTAAAAAACACCATTTAAGTTGAGATTATTGATGAGAAAATAATCACCAGGTCCTTTTTTAATGCTCATATTGTTCGTTGACTGCCTTGTAAAGCATCAATTGCAATTAATGAAATTTACACGCGTCATATAATCTAACAGGTCTCAAGCCCCAACAAGCAATTTGCTTAGCATGCAATAGCTTGGCGTCCCGCAAGGTGATTCATGTGGAAAGCACGGAATGCAATCCAACCATATATATTATGCACGCCTTCTATGCGTGATGTTTGTGTGCGACTGAGAATTCATAGTACTATTTCCCACGCCGTCCTCTCTGCCGATGTCTCAGGATCAAATCCACACTAAAATTCAGTGCCTAAATTCAGTCGGATCGTTTGCATCGTCCCTCTCGCTGCGATCGGACGCTATTGTGGCTGTGCCATGATGGCTGTATTGCAATTGCATGTTGGCTGAGATCTAGCTATGTCTTGGTTGCAGCGGCACGATGTTAGCGAGTGGCCCTGTGCATTCCTCATTCGTACATGCGTCGCACGAAAGCGTCGTACAAGATATCATTCTCATGCGTGTGTAAACATATATATATACTATTCCATGTGTGATAACATGAAATGTACAGTAACTTCGCTTGAAAACTGCTGAGTCAGGTCGGACCGTAATTGGAATCCGACTTGACTCCGATTAGACTCGCTGGCATTGACTAGAGTTCAGACATTGACTATAGTGCTTAATCGTGATCAACGACGACGAAATCGACGACGAACGGTGGTGGACAAACGACAGTGTGCACAGTCGCGCAAGAAGTCATCGTGCAGCGTATCAAATCTCTTTCTCTCTCTATATATATACACGAGTTCTGATATCCTGTGTGACGCATTTATGCGCAATGCATTCTCCACTGTCAGATCCATAGTTTGTATAGTAATGAGGAATGCATAATATTTTCATCGAGTGCATTATAGCCCACCCTTGAATCCATTGGGGTTGTCGGCGTCGTCCTCACGGTCGATAGCAAGCTCGCAGTTGAGATTGGACAACGGTCATGATTGGGTCGGACTGCCGTTGGAATCCAGTTGAATGTCGATGACGATGTTGAACTGGTGCATAGAGATGAACACTGTGCATTATATATATATATATACACACACAATTCATCTATGAGCACCTCTATCATTCACTGTTCGATCTCTTAAAGTTCAAGGATTGAGTTATAGTGCTCACCTGATCGGATAGTGGATGATGGAGATACTCACGAATGCTCATATAAGAGTTGTGTAGGAGATCGTTCCTATATATATATATATATATATATATAGTTTTATTTTCTAAAAATTTTGTAGCAGTTGTCTAAAGTGGATTGGGTAACTTGCCTCTTTGTATCGCTTGCTTGGCTTGCTCAGCTTGACTCTCATGGCCTAAGTTGTCCAGTAAATCTGGCTCCTTGAACCAATAGGTTTTAATGGGTGAACTAGTCATGTTAAACTGACTAACTGGGCAGATCATACTAGTCAAATAGTGAACTGATGAGTTAAACATGTCGAGCTGACCAATTGAACTAAGCTTAAGTTGGATCAGCCTGCCAAACGTAAGGTGCGTAGCCAAATTTCATATGGAACTAATTAGCCCTTATCACTCGGATCAGTTGGTTCAATTTCTTCCCATATGAAAACATACTGCGGAAAACATGCAAAACTATGAATGAGAAGAGAAAAAATTGGGAGCTCTCCTATAAAAGCATATAATGTAGCATTATATGCAAAATAAATGCTTCAGGAGAACTGTGTGAAAGAAACAATTGAAGTGAATCAAAATTCCTGTCGATGCACAAAGTTCATGTCAACGTGGGATTCCGGGAAAGTGTAATTGAAGTGAATCAATTCAAAAAAAAAAAAAAAACTGAAGAGAAAAAATGAATTGGATGAGTTTGGCTTACTAACTTGCAAGTTTCTGTTGTTTGAGAGTGTTATCTTGTTGCCTAAACTGAGGTCAATTCTCTGTGTTTTGCTCCTTATCCTGATGTATCCTTTCAATTTTCCATCAGTGCACTTATATTCACCAAAGCATCCTCTCCAAACACTCTCTTCACATACAGGTTAGGGGCGACGAAAAACAGTCCCGGTTGAGTGCTGAACTGGAAAAGTAGAATGCAGTTGGAACACCATTAGAGATATTGTGGTGCTAACAGCATCCAGGTATTCATTCCTTCTCATCTTGTCTACCATTCTGAAATACATTAAACAAAGATAATGCTAGTTTGTAACAAAGATACAAAACAAAAACAAAGGTAATGCTGTAATATTTTTGTGGTGGCAGATATTGACAATAATGATACACTGCAACTGTTTGAGAAGACCTATATAAGCCTCCGGAAAAAACATCTAAATATTTGCATTTGAACGTTGAAGAAATGTTGGAAATCAAAGATAATCTTAAAAAAAAAAGAAGATTGATGACAAGAATGATTTGACTTCAGAAATGCCAATATGGAAATATGATTTGATCAAGTTCAAGTTGAATACGTGTGCATCCAATAAAACATCCAGCCAAAAGTAATGATGGGGCCCATGGGGGAATATCAAACAACATTGAGATTTGCATCGCAAGTTGCTGAAAAAGAATGGTCTTGTCACAAGTTCTGATGTACACATTAATTGGCATCATGCAGCTCCCCCATCAACAACACCTTTTCTTGCTGCTTCCACCCAGCCACACACTTTAATTTACTTGCCAAACTATTATTAATTCAAAAGTTTTTTTTAAAATAATGATAATAATAATAATTGTTGCAGAGCTTCCAGACTTCTTGCACGAGTGCTTGGATGCAAATTAAAGCACCTTCACCTTCCATGCTTCTATACAATTCTATGTGTATATTCTATTTTGTGTTATATTTTTAGATACCAATACAGGTTATAAATGTTTTTTTTCCTTAAGTTTTAAACATATACCTCTATTTATAAAACTATTAGAATTAGTATTTATGTTTTAGTATAGAGGATGCATATAATGGTTATCTAAAAAAAAATACAATTGTAATATATATATTTTTATTTTTATATGATATCAGAGCTATCTTTTTAAATTAGGATTTTCTGAAAAAAAAAAATCTATAGCCTCTCCTATTTTTCACTTGATCTCTTTATTTTTAACGTGTGTTTAACAAACATCTTTTTAAATGCTATTCTAATCACATTTTGTTCACAGTACAGGCATATTATAGAGCTTGTACTTTGTTGCACCCTATGCATGGCAGTGATTGTGTTTTCTTCTCAGTATAGTCATATTATTTAGTTTGAACCCTACGTAATATGATTGAGATTTTCAAAAAAAGATCATGCACTTGTTCCATTTCACCTAATGGAACGATCGATTTTCAACTCTAGTATAACAATGGCATGTGTTGATCACGTCGATGAGGATTTTGAAACACTCTTTATAATGTTTTATTTTTGCTGTTGTTACTATTGCTATATTTTTATTTCTATTATTATTGTTATTGCTGTCTTTACATTTTATTTTTATTCCTTGTACTGTTGCATTATGCTCTTGTTACTGTAGCAGATTGTTTTCTGAAATGAGTTTTTTTTTTCAAGAAATTAAAAAAAGAGAGAGAGAGAGAGGAAAACATGGGTATAATTGGAGATGGGGATGGGTTGGTGTGCCTTCAAATGATTGAACTGATGATTGAAGAAGATGTGACGAACGGTTTGTGTTTAGATTTGGATGGCAGATGATGATCGTTAGGCTGAAAACGATAGTTGTCAGTTTGTACACTGAATCAAGCAAACAGAACAAAAAAAAAAAAGGAAGAGTAGTTTTCTCTTTTCTCTGTCGAACAATATAAAATAACAGAAAAGGAAGAATATTGATCCAGGTAAATGTTTGATCCAGAATAAACTGGTCTATTTCTGAAACATGCATCATGAAACTACTAATTAACTATAATTTTCAAGGTGCTAAGTTACTAAATCGGTAGCGATTTTTTTGGAAGTTATTGTAGGGATCTTAGGTTTAAGAGATTTATTGTATGATAGAGTTCAATGAGACTTTTTGGTGAAAATAATTCATGATGTTAGTTTATATTAACCCATATCAAGTGAGATCCCAAGGATATAGCCAATGAAACCTTTATTAGCGAGACACCGTCACACTATCAATAACATTTGTCAGTGATTCACCAAGGAGTAAAATAGTGTAGCATATTACATATTAAGTGCGCTACATGTTTTGATCGAACAAGGATGAAATGGCATTCTTATCCATGTACCATGTCGATCTAAAGCAGGATCGTCTGAAGTCATAGCTTAAGATCCTATAAATAGCCAACCAAATTGCCCCCATCCAGTGATGATTTTGTAGGCGAAGAGGCAATCAAACCGTTTGGAACCACTCACCTCAACTTCGATCACACCGAACAAGATGAAACACCATGTAAAACCCTGCAAATGTTTGGGACATATATTATTGCTACATCAACAATGACAACCGTAGAAAAAATATTAGTTCCAATATATATATATATATATATACACACACAAATTCTTATTATATAGTATTGATCTCCTGCGTGCTTTATTCTGTATGACATGTGCGCAACAGTGTCTCAGTCGTCTGATTATTGTGATTGCATAGTAATGAAAAATGCACAGTGTTTTACCAGTGACATTTCTTCTCTGATGAGCACTATAGCCGACCCTTGAACCTCATTAGGGTCGCAGCTGCCATCGTCGTCGCCGATCGGCCGATCGAACCACGGTCAGATTCTGGCTAGATTGGGCTGAAATCTGGGCGAATTGCAGCAGCCAGCGGCTGCAATCGCGGTTGATTCCGATCGTAATCCAATCAAATTATGGTTGCCTACACTACAGCCACTAGCGGCCGTAATCACGGCCGATTCTAATTGAATTTCAGACACAGTCTGACCAGATTGTGGTCGGATTTCGACTGGATTACGGTTGAAATTGACTGCGATTGCAACTGTTAGTGGTTAGAATTTAGCAGCAATTTAGCACCTTTTTTTTATTTATTATCTGATCCGACCTTTGGATTTAAATAATAGACTATAATGCACAAGCAATCAGATGATAAATAATAGAAGTACTCACAGATGAGTTATATAAAATAACATTCATATATATATACACACACGTAAATCTGATATCTTATGCGCCTCCTTTTGTCCACTCTGTGTGTGATGTACGGTAATGAAGAATGTACAGGGATTCCTCGTAATGACTTCGCTTCTCACTGTCATCGTTGTCGTTCGACTTAATTTCAACCGCAATCTAATCAAAATTTGACAGTGGTCTGATCGGACCGCAGCATGATTCCAGCTATAATTCATCCAAATTACGGCTACTAGCAGCCGCAATACGATTGAATTTTGACCACAATTCAGTCGGAGTCCAGTCAAATGCTAGCAGGATTGCAATCAAAATATGAGTTCGCTAGCGACTTGGTGCTAGCAGCTACAATTCAATCGAATTATGACCATAATCTAATCGTGATCTGATCAGAAGAATGTCATCGGTAATCCCGATAAGTTCAAGGGTTTAACTATACAAGGACTCAATGAAATAAAACAGTATAACATTCTTAGAAGGATGTCACCTCGAGAAAATGACTTATGTACTTTGACTGATATTTCTATCCAGTAGTAAAGATTGATCTTTACTCTCTTTTACAAGTCTACACTGTGCTAATCATTCGATTTTATCCGTGGATCATATTCTATGTGCTAAACAAGGTGCAATACAAGGCTTCGTAGTGATATCTTAACTTACACATAAGGCTAAGGATACAATAACCTATGCCCTAAAGGACCTAAATTCTATTCCCTTCCACCATTACCACTGTTAGGCTTCTATTAATTAACTAATTATATTATTATTTCATATATCCTTAGAGAGGACCAAATCATTTTAATTAACTAACTAATTATTATTAATCTTAATCACTTGAAAAAGGTCCAAAACCTTTTCATCTTGGACAATTAACTTTCACTCATTTGTCATGATTAACCTACCTCCTCTTATAAATTT
>JBAMHZ010000060.1:3206306-3225535 GCA_037177395.1 Alpinia galanga | reverse complement strand
TGTTTTCTATCATAATTCCTTGGTCGAATTACTTCTTCCTCTAGTAGTTTCCACCTCTCAGAAAATGGCAACTACACCCAAAAAAGTAATATAACAAAATTTGTCCATGAAACACTACTATAAAAGAGAGAGAATCAGATGAAGATTTTGCAAGGACAGGATAGTAAGCAGCGAGCAAATGAATTAGATTTAGGGCTCGCTCATTTCATGGCCAATGATGATATTTTGTTCGTAGAAATGCAAATCAAGAGGATTGTACTATAAGCATAAGGCTAATAAAACAACTGATTTTGATAGTGTTTCACTGAACTATGTGCTAGTCTAGTAGATAGTGAAAATATTTACAAGAAATTGGTTCTGATCCTTAATATGCAGATAGTAAGCTTGTCATGCCCTGACTAACTTCCTTCCAATGGCTTGGAAATAACCAAAATGGTGAGGAAATTTTATCAAAATGTTCCTCCTGCCAGACAATGGCTAATGCCACCAAGATGCTACATAATGCTAGTAACACAACCATACACAACATTCACTGGATAAAAGAGCATCACTTGCTTGACAACATTAGTGAAGAAAAGTTTTGAAGCAACAAGGACAAATGCAAGCGCTACAGTTTTTACAAAGGAAAAAAGCAAAGGAAGTAAGTAACAAGAAATGGTGAAAAACTCCACAAGTCGTACTTCCAAATGCCAAGAGTGTCTTACAATAATAGACTCGATAGTATACCTAATGACCTTCCTCAACATTTACCTCTAACTCGTCAGAGCATAGATATGAAAAAATATTTTTCAGTAGCAATAACACTGTTAGAAGAGCTTCCCAGAAACCAAAAGATAATAATAATGAAGAAAGAAAGGTAGTGCAAATGTTCCGCCCTATTGTCAGTCTAACCAACCATACAACTCCATCATGAACCTCAATTAAAACTTCAACTACAATTGCACAAAGGTTCATAACCCATATTAACAATGGATGGGTTCATCACCAGTGTTACTCATAATTTTATTTTTATATCTAGTTTCAGATGTGTCAGAAGCAAACAAAAGCATTGACCCAGCTCATTTGGTATATCATTGCATCTACTATTCTACAACGCTTTTGCCAGTGGATTTAGATGTGTAATTTTCTGCTATTTCTTATTAGTTTCTTCCTTTACTTTCCCTTTTAAGATTGTAGTACTTGCAGTACTTTAGAATTATTAATTCAATTTTTTAGCTCTTTACATAGTACAATGCTTAAGCCATTTTATTTACAATAAATAAAATTTTCATTATTCTTCACTATTCTATTCAAGTACATAATGCTTTTCTATCGTGTGAAAAATTTGTATCATTGTGTTACCAGCATTATCTAGCATCTTGACAACATAACCCTTTTTGACCACCAAAAGGGATGTATGGATGGAATTATCCCACTGTTAATGTCCTTATTTCCAGCCATGAGAAAGGGTTCACTCAAGGCATGGCAATTGCTATTAGAGTGGGTGTTATCCCCTTCTTAGTTGAGAGAATTATGCCATTATTTATTAGACTCAACAACTTGGTGAAAATGCTTAAGCCCATGGTAATAATAGCTCACTTATATTAGCTTATAAAGTTTCTTTGTTAACTTAAATCTCACGTCTTAAAACTAAAGCAGGGTGTCATGCAGTCATAAATAGTGAGACTTCATAAAGAGAAAATAACAAGATGAAAGTTTCAGGAACTTACAATATTCTAATAAACAAACATAAATGGAATTCTTTATATCATTTTATTATTCTTATTTGTTGATGATGCAGTCTGGGGTTTTCTTTTATTTTCATTATTTTAAATAAAAGGTTGTTTATAATTATCATGGAGTTGTTAGAAATTCTGAGACAACCAAGTCATATTTTACGGATAACAAGTTTTATTTCAAGTCTATGATATCATGGATTGAGGCATCTCCAATTTAATAATATTTTCCTCTTTACAAGTCGGGTTCAGGTTTGTTTAGCAGCACGATTAGTTTGTGCTGCATCAATTATTAATAATAATCATGTTAAAGACGACTATGGCTAGAAAAACTAATCCAAGAACAAGATATCATGATAAAATACACCTTCTTAAGTCAAGTTAATGTCATATTCACATTTCAATGGGAAATGCCTCACATCAGGTTTAAACATTGACCAGCATGAATATACACTACAATCATAGCGTGAGCGAATAAGATAGCCAAACATCACAGCATTAAGTGAAAGAGATAAGGCGCATAAGGAAAGTGACAGTACCTTCATAATAGAGCAATGATTCAATGCAACTAAATCATATGCTAAATATCTTCTCTTAAGTCCTACATCTGGAATTTGGTCAATAATCATTTCTCCATCAATCAACGTGTCATTATGGAAACCCTTTCATCAAAAAAAGATAGATCATGCATAACAAATAGATTAGGTAAGGTATAAAGCTCCAGAATGTGGTAAAACAAATCAAAACAGATGTACCTCAGCAGCATTCTTCAGGGGAAACCGCATTTGAACTCTCCGGAAACAAAAATTTCTATCAATTAGATAGCATCCTGTAGTAGTAATAAACATCATGTACCGTGTTCCATCAGCCTTCCATGTTGCATAGTAGTATCTTTGTCTTAGTAGTTGCAGATTGTCCCTGCATTAACATATACAGAATGAGAAAAAGGCTAATATCTTTCTTCTACAACAAACTTGAATATTAATAAATTAGAAGTGAAAAAAGAGAAATGTGGAGCTCTACTAACTATGCTTCTGAAAGTACAAAAGATTTGATATCGACAATTGGATGCTAGCATAGCCTGGTCTGTGTTGACGCGTAATTGTATCGTGTGATAAATAAATCATTTTCTCTACATGTTCATTAATTATATAGTTAAAAGTGTATATCGAAATGCACCCACCACCATACCAATCTCTTCCAATTTTCATACTACCTCGGGCCAAAGAATGACACTTAAATAAGTCAGATTTACAAGAGAAATCAACTCAACAGCAATGAGAAAACAAACAAAGGGGCATTAACTATGCACTATGCAGTAACAAACTTGATGTCTTTTAGCATCCAAACTTTGCACTTTAAAGGTATAATCATGCCACATGATCGCATCACTATACACCATATGATTTACACAATGATACATGTGGTTTATCCGGCTCAGGATCTTAAGTCGAAGCATAACCAAATAAAGAATGAACAGTCATGTGTTGGATGGTCTGTAGCAGAAGGCAAAATTTTGCACATGAAACCATCAGAAAGATACATGATGGAAAAACTACTACTGCAAACCTACAAATTATTGATTTTATAAAACTCTAATGTTAGCAAATGACAAATATGAACCAAGAAAAACTATGTGATACTCCTCCCACTAATTACTGCCCGTCTCTTTCAAGTCATGTTTAAAGTGCTAAATATAAAAGTAATGGATAAACACCAACCTGTTGAGAGAAACAGGATGTGAGCCAGGAAATTGAGGATTTGCTCTTCCCTACAGACCAAGGATGAAAATAGAGTTTCAGTAATGCATCGCAGATCATTAGCAATTTAAAACTGAGTTAGGTAAATTGTAAGGACAAATGAGGAAAGACTAGTTTTGACCTAAATAACAGCAAATTTGCATCTTGGCAATCTAGATGAAACTGAAGATAGCCTAGTTCCATTTACATAAC
Source organism: Alpinia galanga (assembly GCA_037177395.1). Lineage (NCBI taxonomy): Eukaryota > Viridiplantae > Streptophyta > Magnoliopsida > Zingiberales > Zingiberaceae > Alpinia > Alpinia galanga. The sequence continues at coordinate 3,221,868 of JBAMHZ010000060.1, read as the reverse complement.
TTGAGAAATAAAGTTTAGAAAAATGAGAGAGAGAGACCAGAGAAGAAAAGCGAGCAAGCTCAGAAAAAGTTGAATCATAAGTTGCAAACTAGTGACAGAGAAAAAGCTAGAGAACTTTATGATACAAAATTAAAGTGTAATTGCAGGTACTTCCTCTCATTGATGCAATAACATCTAGTGACCTTTCAGTGCACATAACTTAAACAAAAGAAATGGCAACTATACTACAAGTTGTGGGTAAAGTCAAAATATTAATACCGAAGGTGGCATTAAATCAAGGAACTGGTAACAGAGATGGCGCATGGCATCTTGCTGGTCATAAGGAATTGCATCGCCTAGAACATCATCATTTGTTAAGACTTTATTATCCATACCTTCCTGGAAAAGAAAGCAGGTGTAAACTCCAGCAATGCCAAAGTCAATAAAGGATCAACAGTAGATTTAACACACTTTAAAACAAGCCAAAGAATCATAACAAAGAACAGCTTCTTATAATGGATATGTCCATGTAACATAAGGCCTTATTTACTTTTGAGTACAGGAAGTACGGTGGATAGAAGAAATAGCAGTTCGGAAGACACTAATAACTGATGAAAATTGATTTTCTTGCTTTGTTTACTCGGGAGGATGAAATTTATTTTGGAGTGCTCCTTCCTTTCTTCATTTGAAAGAAAGCAAATGGAAATTTATATTTGTTAAAATGGCACTAATAGCCTTGATTGTGTTCTGGCTGTGCTGTGTGAGTTTGTATCACTGGAAACACTGGAAATTGGGTTGGGTGCCACTAGTGTGATTGTAGGCATCCTATATGTTTGCAGCAGCTAAAATGCGAAAGGAGGTTTATAAGAAAGTAGTACATGGGGTAATTTTTTGGAAGGAAAGCAGCAATTTAGTCATTCACAACTTGAAAACCATCCAACTCTGTCCATATTTGGAAGGAAACAAATCGAGGAAAAGTTGGAATGACTAATAATGAACTTTAACACAGGAAACAAGTACAAGATAGTTTGGCATAAATCAGAAAAGATTATTTTCACTGATTGTGCATATGATTTCCATATGATAGACAATGCCTCTATCAACATGATTAATATCATCTGAGAAGTAAAGCTTGGGATGACAAAAAGAGGAAATTCAAAGCAAAAAGATATCTGCTACATACAAATATCCACCTGAATAAACTCTTATATCACACAATTTCTGATAGATCTAGCACCAGTATTACTTTTAAAAAGTATTGTAAGAAACAAAAAGAACAGAGAATTTATACAACATGATACACATACAGTCAATCCAATTCCAGTATCACCATCTTCATCATCATCGTCTTGCACAGCTTCACCATTTAGGTCAAGATCAGAAGATCTTTTCCATTCTGGAGTGGATGGACAAAAGATGTTCTCTGGACTCTCATGATAAAACTTATAAAGTGCTTCAATGTAGTCTTGCTTATATATTCCCGGGGGACGTGCATTAGCAAACATTTGAAATGCCTGCTCAACAAATAAGAAATTGTGATCAAAGGCTTTAAAAGGAAAAATGTATTCAATTTCGTAGGTAGGAAAGTAGCAATATCACCTACTTCAGCAACATGTATTCGTTGAGTCCGCATGAGGAAATGGATAATCATGAAACCTGTACGGTTGTGCCCATGAGTGCAATGAACAAGAATATACCTCTTTGAGTGTCTTTGGCGGGACAGAAATTGTAAGACCTGATATCATATCAAGTAAGTAATTTTATGTGTACGTATGCATGTATATCCATATATAAGATATTTATATCGATAAGAAGGCCATACATGAGCAAAATAGTTTGACCCATCTGCATCATTGTTTTATATCCATGTCATAAACATGTCAATATGTTGACTTGAACAAGTTTCACCAAACTGAAACTTGCTTAAGTTTTTGTTGGCTGTGTTGTGTAACCAGACCATTTCAATGTTTGTGTCCTTTAAACTAAAAGAAAGTTCTTATAAGGCAGTTGTAAGCCTACCATTCTTGTGGTGTTTAACATTTAATAACTGGCATAGGGTTGAAGTTAGCATAACAGATATAACAAGTGATTAGATGGACGGGCAGTTACAATAGACGATAAATTCATTACAGGTAAAGAACATAGAAAAGAGATGATTGGTAAGATGCATATGTGATTTAACTAGGACAAGACGTAACTAACTAGTTCACAGTTAGCTTGTTGTTTTATATAAAAACTCTTGATCATACATGAAAACTGACAAACATAAAGATAAACATGAATCACTATAACTCCCAATTATGACAGCTAAAAACACAATCAGTTCCCTGTCAAAAAGGAACTTACAGAATCATAGAGAAATATTGAATTACATTAGCGTGATATAATGTCAACCATGGTATTGGCAAAAAATTTCATTCCGTCCGCTGACTAATATAGCATGGACACCGGCACCGCAACGCGCTCACAAGAGGAGAGGTCTCACAACCACGTGAATCCTTGAGGTAGCGGGAGGCCTCACAAAGGTCCTATAGCCGTGTGAGAGCTCACGTGAGTTCCCACGCCCACGCAAGGCCTCACAGAGACCCGACGGTCATGCGAGCCCTATTTTTTCTATTTTTTGTTTATTTTTCTCTTTCTCTCTTTATTAGTTTCTTTTATTACTCTTTTCTTATTTTTTCCCCTTTTGATTCTTTCTATTTCTCCCTTTATTAATTTCTTTCATTATTTCTTTCTTACTTATACACATGGAAAAAAAATATACTTTAACTTTTTCGACCTTAATTCTTTCTCGTTCTCCTTTTATTAATTTTTTTATTCCTTTCTTCTTTTTTCCCTTTAATTATTTTTCTTTCTCCCTTTATTAATTTCTTTTATCGTTCCTTTCTTCCTTAAATGCATGGAAAAAAGTTTCTTAAGAATATTAATTTTTTTCTCTATTAATTTCTTTCTCTTCACCTTTCATATGGTCAAACACAAAAATTAAAGAGAGGAAAATTACCTTTTTAAGAATACTAAAAATAGAAGAGACAGATTGCTAGAAAAAGATGACAAAAATTAAATATAATATAATTCTTAAATACTACTATAATTTGAATTAAATTATAATATATATAAATTTAGTTTATCTTAATTGATAAAAATAAATTCAATTCAATTTAATTTAAACCAACTCAATACTAATCATTGTGTCTAAACTTTAGTTAACCCTAAATTGACTTTTACTTAATCCTAAATTTTAAAATATTAGTTTAACCTAATAATAAGCATTTATATAAATCAAATATCAATAATAATATTTAAATTAATATATTTTATATTTAAAAAAGTGCAGAAACTCTATCTACATGGTACAATACAACACCGAAATCGTATTGTTCTGGTCAGAAACCGAAACTCTAGCACGATTTGAAATTTTAAACTATGATATCAACTAATATTATCTAGATAAGAGTAGGAATATCAAAAAGTAAATGGGCAATAAAACTAACCTCATGAACAAATGTATTTACAGACTCATTATCTGGCACAGAGTCACGTCCTTTACATGGAATCTGTATTAGGAAAAGGTTTTATCAGCAGCTCCATCTAACTACTGGGGAGAGGAAAAAATAAGTTCCTTACTTTGACATGCTTAATGCCAATCTTGGTCCATTCTGATGGCGGATAGTAGCGGTTTGTATTTGTCAAATCAATCACCAATCCAAGCTGAAGAAAAGGACCACAAATGATAGAAGGAAAAATTGAACTAATTAAATATGATTTTTCATACCAATTCATGTTCATCTTAATCAAATATAATTAGTGTATCCATAGCAAGTATATAATTAAGTATTCTTCTTAATTCTATCTCCAATTCGTGTATAACCCATAAACTAATTAATATAGGGCCCCACAGGTGTAGCCGAGTTGGTACTCGGATAGTAGAGTTGCTGTAATGAGCAAGGGTCAATTCCCCTAAGGCACATGCCACATAGGATTAATGCCCTCCCACCTAAGAGACCGCTCAGTCACCATGATTTACCCCTCTCCAAATGTTGTGGGACCGATCTGGAGGGACACTCAGGGTGATTGCTATCACCTTTTTGCTGCAATAAACTAATTAATATAGAATCTTTACTCAATAAACTGAATACATGAACTACTACAATAATCTAGGATAAAATTGGTATCATCAAACACTACATGCAGAAAAAGATTGGAAGGTCTGTGATAGAACAAAAGACAAAAAAAGATTTGTCACGTAAACCAAAAAGTGTACTTTAATGGTAGAGGAAGCATTCTTTTGTAAATTATCACAAGTCACATGGAACAAGCAAGGGAATAATAAACAAGCATTTTCAACAAAGCATACTACTCACTTCACGTCCTTGACTTCTTAATTTATTAATAGCTTGTTTTGAAGAATATCTTTTTCCAGGTAGCACACTTTCATTATATGTCTCATCTAGAGGAACTTTGGAAGGAATTATAAGGCCAATGTTCTGACCAAATGAAGGACAGTCCATCCAACCTGATAACAAGAACGGAGATGATCTATATTAACACATCACAATTTGATATTGAGGGGAAAAAAGATTAAGGCTAATCATTCAGAATTAAAAAAAAAAACATCAATTTAGAAACTCAATAAAATCTGCAAACTCACAATTACATTATTTTCTGTTATATCTCTGACAAATAATCAGATTATCACAGTAATACAAGACTTTATTTTTCTCAAACATAAAACTTCCAGGAAAATAGACAAGAATGCAATGCTCTTGCAATAATTTCAGAAAGATTAAAAGAAATGTAAAGGTTAAAGTGATCATAAACAGTGACTCAATATCTTTGCAATAAAATTTGCCAAACAAAAGTAGCATAAAGACAGTTAGAAAGGTTTTATTTGAAGCAGCCAGTTCTCTTGGACTTAGTATTAGCTTCACCTAGTTTCATAACTGTGGAAGAACAAAGAAACAAGTTGTTGAAAAGAAAACGACACCATGAACACAAGATCAGCTACTGAAATGGGCATTCTTGAGTAGGTCATAACTTGGTATCAAATTTGAGTGACTATATCTGATCACAACCTTAAGGTCGTTACATTGTTCAAATGTGGACGAAAGTTCTTGAAAATTCATGAAAGTATCCACACTTCTTTATATTAAGGAGAACAGAGCAGTTAAGATAGTACAAGGACAGGATGACAAGAGAAACCACCCATTATGACAACGAAAACAACAAACTCAATACCCCAATTATTTTGGTTAGGCAACATGACTCTGAACCTGCCATTGAACTTCAATGTAAAAACTATATCGCTAGTGAGACACTGATTCCTACAAGGGAAGGAAACAACTTGGTTCCTTTGAGGGAAGAAAAAAATAGCATTTTACGTCCAACCATTAGCTAATAGGAACAGAAAACGGGAGGGAAACATAAATTTTAAAACTTTATTAACAAATTACAAAAACAAAACGAAATTAAAAAATTGATTCGAAAAGATAAAATAGTTTTGACTTTTTTAAGGTTGGATTTTAACTCCATTGCAGACAAAAGTACATCTTCAGTTCAAGAGTTTCCTTAGTTTTTTTCTTCCCTCTTTTTTTTTTTTTTTTTGCCAAAGGAAACAGGGGAAAGCTTTTCGACACCTTGATTCTGTCCCTGTTTCTTGTGGAATTCATTTCACACCCTGCACCTTTAAATCTAATTAATTTAAGACTGAAATTGTGCAATTCACAGATTGTCTTTCTATATGCATACCGTCTTCATCTATTTACCATCAAAGCTATACACAACAACACATGCAAAGTAACAATTTTTCTCTCCCCTAATTACTTTATGTATCCTTTTCAATGTCCTCTTCTTTGCTCATTGATTCTCCAATGTTGTTTATTTACTGCTGATTACTGTAACCGACAAAGTATGGTTGGCCTAACATGACGCTGTACAATGTCCCTGTTAACTTAAGGTGCAGTTGATGGTCTGCAAAAGATTCAGAAGCTCCTTTCCTCTGTTCAAATCAAAACTTTCAGCATCTAAGACTAGTCATAGCAATGCCACAACCAATGTAGTTAGCCATTTCAGGATCATAGGATCATGTGAACCTATGCCCAAATTAGGCTAATACTGCAAAATCAATGGAGGGGGGGGGGGTGTAGTTTTGTGGTTGCCAGTGGATTGGGTTACTGTCCAGTGCCTTTATCTATTCCACTGAAGATAAATTTTTACATGCAGACAAGTTGTGCTGATACATCTAAATGAGAGACTGAGGTGGATGAAGAGTAAAATGCCACTGTTGTGAGAAGAAATTGAACTGGTGTTGGGAAGACAAGGAAGTGTGGATGTTCAAGGCAGAATCCATTGGAGACTTGGAAATGCCACAAAACACACCAGAATAACAAGACAGAGATAATAAGATAAGAAAATAGATAACAGAGAAATCTAGAAGATTGTATGAATATTACAAATGTATAAAAAATTAACGTATTTTTTGTAATTTTAATAGACAATATAGTTATGTTACTGTGTATCTAAATTCTCTAAAATATGTTTGCATATTTTTAGTTAATAAATATATAAAAGTACTAGTCTAATAACTAAAATACAACCACAGTTTATCGACTCTATCATCCTAAAAAAAATCCTAATTTTACAATACTTGAACTTAGGAATTTATTGGAAGAGTTATATTGAATGTAAGAAAGGCAGTCGTAAATGTATTGAATACTCAATCTTCAAACACTGAACATAATTTTGATTATAGGCTGTAGGATAGTAATAAACCATAAATTCTAAACATAATTTTTGAAATTTATTTTGGTTAAGATTACAGGATAGTAACAATCTCAACCTATGATCAAACACTGAACACAGTAGCTTTCCAACATATAATGCCTGCAAACTTTGATCATAACCAAAACAAAAGTTGCTGACATTAGATTTTTTTTCCTATTTATTAATATTTAATATACAGAGTTGATCAAAGCATAATCAATTTACCAAGGTACTACCAGTTGGCTGTATATGATTCATTATGATCCCAAATTACCCACAAATGGTTTCTGATTAACTCAAAAATTGAGACCACAATGAAAAAAAGAAAATTTGATGTTTTTGATCATCTCAATCCCCGTGACTAGAATTAAAAGTTGAAGATGATGGCTCAAGGAACAGAAGAGTGTCAAAGTATACAGAAAAAACAATGAAGGCAAAAACCTTGAGGAACCTCCTTAACTCTTCCATAAGGTCTACTGTTTCTACTCTGGGACATGTAATTGTTCCTCACTTGTTGGGAATATCTATGACCTTCATCACGGTTTTCTCTTTTCAACTTCTGACGCCTTTCTTCACGCTCCTATTCATTGGAAAGAAGGCTCAGATTAAGTATTGCGAAAGATCATTACATATATGATATTGAAACAATTCTATAAAAAATCTGGAGGAAGACAATCAATATAACTAATCTGAAGCATTTTTAATAAAGATAAATTTATTCCCCAAAAGGCCTAAATTTATTCCCCAAAAGACCCAAACCACCTTCCCAATGATAACGCCTTCCACAGAATTGCCTCACTAAGTGCAAACAATAAACAAGCTACACCTCATGATTATAAGAAACTCTTTATAAATAAATAAAGCTTCGGTGATCTGAAGTATATTGTGAAAAATGAACTCATACATGAAGACGGAAGCATATTTGAAGGGGGGAAATTTGGACTAAACAGCATCAGGTGAACTAAAGAAATAAATAACAAACTACCATAGGCCCTTGTTAGAAAAATTCCACTGTGATATACCGTCACAGCAAAGATGGTGGTTAGAATCGGCAGTGAGCAAAAAGCGCACAGCACGCCAGAACGACGAACACACTACGTACCCGACGCATTGTGGCCACAGCAGACTCGATAATTTCTTCGTGCATGACCTCGCCCTCCAACTTCTCCTCGTAAGGCTGCTCATCTTCTTCGGGCAAAGGTGACGCATTCAAATCCATCAAAGGAACCACAAAACATCCACCTCTTCTCGCTGCTCTCCTGTCAAGAATTACAGAGAAACCATCCTTCCACAAGTCAATCCGATGGACAGCAAACCCGGACGAATTGCACCAAACAGGAAAAATGGGCCGACGGACCGAAGCAAGCAAAAAGAAGTCAATGAAGAAGGACGAAAACTGAACGTACCCACTGGACGGCCACCGCCGAGGAAGGTGAATCGGAGCTCCTCACTCTTCCTCGGGATTGCGCAATCGGGAACTGTGATCACCGATCGCCCGATCGGTCGATCGCCAAATGGGAAGACCTCGCGAGCCCTAACCTTGCCAGTAAAAGAGTAAAAAAATCAAGCCGGTTCGTCGGGCCAATACCTGGACTTTGATGAATAAATATAATGATTCCCGGCTCAGACCCGGCCCAATCCACGGTCCGACCGAACCGATACATCCGGTTTTAAATATCGGAATGTCATATGTTATATTATATTATTTAAAAACATCTTTTATTCAAATTCTAGTGTAAAAAATATTTTTAATTATTTTATTTTATAAAATTATCACACATTTATTAGTAATAATTCTTAATAAATAACTATTTTTATGGTTGATTGATTCTCTTATAATTAAAATATGCTATAACTTTAGATAATTTTATTAAAAATTAATATAAAATTTATATGAACTGAAAATTTACTATAAACAATTATCTCTAAAATTTCTTTTGTTATAACATTCTTATACTGATTTAATTAAAATTGATCTAAATTATAAGAATTTTAATTAAAATTATTATAATAATATTGAAGTAGAATAATTTTAATAAATTAAAAGTGATTTAACAATATTAGAACTTTTTAATGAATATTAAATAGTTTATTTAGCAATAGAAAATTTTGAAGTAAAATTATTTAGAATAATTTTGATCAAAATGACAATCATTTTAGTCAAAATTATTTAAATAATATTTACATTAAAGGTATTTTTAATTTAAAAAAAAAAGACATCCTTATGATAAATTTGAAATTTTTTTGCATTTATCAGAATATTATTATAATATTATTCTGCTATATAAAATGGCTACGTCAACTGTTAAAGGATAAATCAATAATAAATGACAAGGGGGAGGTCATTTTCGTGATTTAGAAACTCTAGCAGTGTGTTTTTAGAAATAAATAACATATTTAGTTTAATATATAATTTTCCACAGATTTAATTATTTGTCGTTTCTATTGCACACTCAAAGCAAATCTATCAAAAGATGCAATTGGCTGGCCAATTGCCCAACAAGATGGGCCCCGCACCCCACAAATGTATCCTGGGCCCCTCCAACATCGCCCATACTTCCTTTCCCTTTCACTCTCCTTCAATTAGGAAAATTTCAAAAAGGTCCTTCACAGTTGCAAAATACCTCCATAATCATCTTATTAAAAAATAATAAACATTTTGATAAGATTATAAATGAATTAAAAGGTTTGAAAAACTAATTAAATTAAATAGAAATTTATGAATATTAATAAATAAAATTTATATAGATAAAGAAGATCTGGTAAGAATTTGTTAATCAACTAAATAAATTTTTTTTTAAAAAATAATATTTATAGTACAGACATTTTGATATAAATAAAAATTTCAAAAGCCATTTAAGGAAAATTTAAAATCTCAAGGGACATTTTTAAAAAAACTACCCGCTCCGCTTATTAATCCCACCTCCGACCTCTCCTCTTCCTCATTCCTCTGCTTCCTCTGTTTCCCTTCGCTTATGGAGAAGTGCAGGTCGTTCCCGGAGTCCTCCTCCGCTTACTACTCCACCACCTCGCCGGCCGCCGGAGGCGAATTTGGGTACAAGAACCGTTCCAACTCATACAGCTTCAACGGGCCAAGCGAGGCGACCGACCCGGAGCAGAAGCGCAAGCGGCGGATCGCAGCCTACAACTCCTTCGCCATGGAACGCAAGCTCAAGTCCTCCCTCTCCCACGGCTTCAAGTGGATCAAGAACAAGTTCTCCGACGCCCTCTACGGCGTTTAAATCGCCTTCGCCGTTCATAAATACGCGTGCGGATTGTTTTTTCCCGTTTTTTTTTAGGGTTTTGCGTCGTCCTGTTCCCGATGATCTGCCGCCGGATCCATCCCGAGGCAAACGACTGATCGGATGGTGTTGATGTTTATATTTAGGATCGAATCCGTCGATGCCTTTCGATTCATCCGAAGGCAAACAAATGATCAGGTAAGAGTTGATGCCTGTAAATTAGTGTCGAGTCTGGTATTGCTTTTGGGTTTCGGTGTTCAAAAAGTTGATCTCTTTGGGATTTGTCATGCAATCTCTCTCTCTCTCTTCTTGTCTTCCCTTCAAACTCACAAGTGTGGATTGATGAAGACATTCATAGCTCCTGGCAAATCAACTGCTCGACACAGGAGCTCAAAAACTTGTTAATTCCTGTACAGCTCTAAATCTGGAGTTTTAATTCGCTGGAATCTGATCTCGAAGTTGTCGCGCAAGTGGATCTTGGGATGGAAAACGCTTTTCCCCCCAAAAGTTCCGGCTATTGTTCTACTTTTGTGAACTTTTAAGTTTTGAAATTATCTCAGTTCTGAAATATTCACTGTCGGAGATCGATCGGACCGCCGACGACAACCGATGGTTGGTGTCCGACTGGAGCATTACCGGCGACTGACCGTCGAACCACCGCCAGCGATCTTCAGTAGCACCATTGATAGCCTGCTGGAGTTGGCAGCTAACAGCGATGGGTAGAGTAACTGCTTGAAGTGATGAATATTATTTTTAAAAAATTAAATAACATAAATGAATTCTCAACGTACTAACTTGTCATTAAAAATTATTCCTTTTAACTACTAAAAAATTTAATATTCATTAATTTTATATATTTTAAGATATTGGCAGAAGTATAAAGAAGAATCTATTCTCTCTATAATGTATCTTATAAAATTTATCAAAAAAAAAAAAAAAACTTCGTCCACATTTGATTTCCAAAAAAAATACCTTGTCCACACTTTTTGGATAATATTCTAAGTTAATAAAAAAAATGAATTAATTAGCAATTAATTCAATTGAAATAAAAAAATATATTTTTAAACTATGTGTTGGTGTAGAGGTACTAGATAATAAAACCTGATATTTGATTTGACAAATGTTCAAAGTTAAATTTATTTATTATTTTATATTTTGTTTAGTGTGCAAAATTAAATTAGGATCAAATGATAGCCAGAACGTCTAGCAAGGTACGCATGGTAAGCTTCCTGTGTGGAGTGATAGTAAAGTTATGTCCTTAGCTAGGGGACAATCTTAAGTGTCAGTCTAACTGAGGGCTCCAAGAGATGTTAAAGTTAAGATCAGACAATCTAGTACTGTTACAATATCAATACTATGTTTATTGTGCTAACTCTGTGATGCAGGTAACGAAACTTAACCAGTTTGATAGAAATTAGTGGCACCAGTCATCTAGCAAAGACACCAATCGACTGATGACTCTAATCAAATGTTGTGTCATCTCATTGATAAGGTTTCGAGAATGAATGAGATAAAGGGCTATCCTAATCTTGTATCTAGACAAGATCAAGGCTTTTTATGCATCTAGAAAAGTTATAAAAAAAGATGAAGAAGTCAATCCTAATTACAATAACAATCTACAAATGCAGTAATGCACAAGTTCTCCAAACGTACTCCGACACTCTACGATGTCACTCCAACCAAGCTTAGTCCTTGTACTTTTATGTCGATATAAGTGTTTATTTTCTTAGCCTTTTGTACTTTAATTATTGGAGCAGTAGACTTGTTATCGTCTTTATATCTTTTGTAAAAGTTTCACATCTCTTACTTCCAATGAGGAAGAGATCCATTAGTGAATTGCCCATTGAGACGATCTTGAATCGCGAGCCTTGGATTAGCAGTCGTTGGCTGTGAACCAAATAAAAATAAATTGCCTCTTTTATTTTATTTGTTTGTTTTATTTCTACTAAGTATTTTTGTTTTTACTTGATTTTTATTTAAAAAGAAAAAGAAAATTTTTATAAATGTTATTCACCCCCTAGCATTTTTTTTCGATCATTCACTATGCATAAAATAACTAAATGAAAATTATTAGAATGAGAATTAAATTAAATTAAATTAATGTATGATTTATCTGAGAATATGTTATTTCTTTTTTTTTTTGAAAAAACGTTGCGAGCTACAAATATGTTACATTTATTTTAATTAAAATTAATTATTTTTTATTTGAACAAAAATAAGGAAGTCAAATGGTTCCTTTTACATAGTTAGCCGGCTCATTCCGGTTCATTTTGGCCTTTCCATAATTGGCTCGGGTTGTCCTGTTCTTTACAGGCCCGCCTTTCGTCATCTTTCATCGTTCGATGTTGATCCAACGGCTATGCCTGTCAACCCAATGTCGTTTTCCGCTCTAGGGTGCCAATGCGATCGTCTTTGATGACGACGTGCATCTGGGCGATCGCAGGGGTAAGCAAGGCCCGGACAGCGAGCAGCGAACTGCCATGGCTTTGCTCCCTCGTCTCCTCTCACGCTCCCGACCGGTACTCCGTCTCCCCTCCCATCTCCTCCCTTTGTAGTTATCCGTCCCACTTCGCATTCCTCCGAATTGGAAGCCTAATCGATGCCATTGGAAATAGTGTTCAGATCCGGTAGAACCGGCAGATCTCGTCCACTTTTATCAAGAGAAGCTGTATCTGAATTTTTTGCTCCCTTTTGTCTAGCATTTCTATTTTCATGTTATTATTTTACGTGGTTCTGGTGTTTAGGTTTGATCTTTCGACGTCTCCCCTACCGAGGAGGGTACATCAGGAACTCAATTGACACGTCCACATAAGGTAGCCCTCGATAGCTCATCACATCCTCGGCAATTGACTCCCGCTGCAGATAAACTCCGTGCACTTACTCGAGGGCTTTCGTATTGTAGGATAGTGCCATCGTGGTCGCTTCAATAGCGCTTCTGTGTTCGTCTCTTTGTAGCGCTAATGATGCTGAAGTCTTTACATAACGCTCAAAATTTACGTTCTTTACGACATTTGCATGAGGTTAGAGTTTAATAGATTGATGTTTTTAGATTAATTGAGGATGAAAAATTTCTACACCATAAGGCTCTGATATGAACTGATGTTAACTGCAACAACAATCTCAGGGGCATTGTCCTGTAAACTTAACTTACCTTACTAACACGCGCCATCAAATCTGTTATATATGGTAACTGATACTGCTTTATTTGTTACTTTTATTATGTCTGTACCTTGAAACTAACAAATGGCATACTACCTTGTGAATTGCAGTTACTAGTTGGTACCTGTTCCATTAGTTTTTTTTTAATGGGCAGGATTTCTAGTTAGATATTGGTTTCTTAGCTATCAATCTTCACAAAATATAAATAAATACACATCTTCTAAGACTTTGACCGTGTTTCTACAATATTAATTGATCGGTTTACCTCTGCAGTTATTTGGTAGTCAGATCATTTTGCAACACAATCATGAAATGCCAGTTCGATCATTTGTGAAAGTGGCTGCACCTTCAAATTTACCACCCCTTAAAGGAGATTGTAAGAATTTCAACATTGTGTTGCTTATTTGTTTTTTGTTTCTCTTAATGTTTGCACATATTTATTCTAGGCCTTTGAGCTTCCAATGTTACTTTTTGTTTTTTATTTTGGTTTTAATGGTTGTCACATTTTGTTGTCTCGCTAATTTTTCAATTTTTTGTTTTCACCAATGCGGTGTTACTATCTTATCAGACCACCCTGACATATTTTCTAATTCATATCGTGATCTAATTCCCCAAGCTTCCAAGTCACGACTCTAGTTAGGTTATGTCTTAAATTTGAACTAAATTGAGATTACATTTTTTCTCTGAGTTTTAGACATTATGTACTCAACAAGTTGTTCTATGATTACATTGTGAGTTGCTGTAATTGATGAATTAGAGTGTTCGATATGTAGGAAATTTAGACATTAATAAAAATGAGATACTAAGTAGATTTGTGTGTTAATTAGGTGTAATGGTATGAAAGGAAGGGTTGTAGAGACTTTTGTTAATGAAATTAAAGGTAATTTAAAAGATTTGAATGTTACCAGTGATATAACTTGCATAAATTTTAGTTTTGGGATATGTTCTATATAGATGTCTCAAATTAAGCTGGCACAAAGATGATGATGACTAAATTGAAGATATGATTCTGCACTAGTACTTTGTAAACCTAGAGGAATATTGGCCTTGCAAAAACAAACGAGATAGGAGAGCCCTAGTCTTTAAAGATAAGAATTGACACCATGTTGTAAGGGCATACGACCACAATTTTTATGTTCTCATAATTGATTTATTCACTTCCTCAGGAGTCTGCTGGATGCAGATAGAATCAGAATATTTTAAAATGGTTTGACTGTAGCTTAATCCTTTTAAAGTTTAAAGAATAAAGATGAAAGATTTTATGATTACATGATATATGAACCAGACATCTTAAAGAACAATTGAAAATTAGGCATAAATTTGCCTCTTACCATTTTTTATTAAGGGCTATTAACTAGCCTTATCTTTAACTGTATAGGGGTGGATTGAATATAACTATTTCAAGTATTTATCATATGAAATTGATAATCTGAGTGCTGTAATTTTGTCAGAATTTCCATTTTAATTGATGGCTTTTGGTACTTGTTGCTCATGGTATCAAATGTTTGTGTTGGAAGAGATTTTGAGAGTATCTTTTACGTGGTGAAGAACAAACTTTATGTTGCCCTTTGTGTGCTTCGGAAAGAAAAGATCACAATTGATCCTGATGATCCGGCTGCTGTCTCCCAGTATGCTAAAGTCATCAAAACTATAAAGGAAAAGTAATATAGTATTTTTCTCTTGAAGAGCTATTATGTGTATAAGAATTCAATGCTCCTTTGAGTGAATTAATTTCTGTTTTTACCTTTTTAAAATAATTGAGTGGTGTCCTCTATTTGATCCACAAGTTTAGGAATTCATTGAACCTTTATGGGTTCATGCATACTAGGGTTGTTTAGTTTGCTCTCATATAATTTAGTTCTGCACCAACTGAAAGAACACTATCAAGGTTGTTTTGGCTTGTGAACTGCACCAGTAAAACTTTTAAGATTTTATTTGCGTTAACAAAGTTCATAATTTGCTATAATCTGTGATGCAAGACATGACAGTTTCTCTGTTGATCACGATGTCGCTTGGTTGATGCTTCAATCAATGGTACTTTCTGATGAATGCTAATTTGTCGCTTTATTTCATTCAAGCAACTAGATGACCCCCCAAAAATTTTATATCATTCTATGTTGTTCTGTAAACACTTGTGGAATTTGTTACCTGCAGAGCTGCTCTCTTCTCAGAATCGCAAAAAATTAAATACACAATCGACCAAGAAATGCAAAGCATTCCCATGCTTGAACATACCTGAAGACGTCGCAGCAGATCAGGATCAAGTATATATCACTTGTGATTCTCTATTTTATGCGTGGTTAATATCATGATATCCACTTCACATGATCAACTCATGTTTCTTGATTTCTTTGTTTTCTTATTGGTTATACTTCTGATTCGTAAAAAACTACAAATTGGTCTAAAAATGCAATTTACATATG
>JBAMHZ010000060.1:3184478-3202157 GCA_037177395.1 Alpinia galanga | reverse complement strand
ATAGAGCATCTGGTATACGGGTCTTATTCTCACTGATAGAATTATACTTAACAAGGTTCCTAAACTGCATACCCCGGCGAGAAATAGGAATGTTAACCTGAAGCAGTTCGGCCCCAAGCAAATGTTTGAAGTCGGGTCTTGCTTTGCAGCTTCGGTATCGTATACATACCCGGCGAGAAGACCAGAGAAGAAGAATGCCCCCAGCGGATTTCCTAGCAGCATGAAGTTGTAGAGCAGACCGAATTGCTTTAAGCCGAAGAGCTCGGAGACAGTCGGCACCATGACTGAAAACTGAACCCCATAACAGATACCAAGCATGGCAGTTGAAACATAAAGGGTGCCGTTGATAGCTGAAGCATAGAGAAGGTAGGCAACAACCATGACTACTTGGGTACATGCCATCCAGATTGGCCTAGGAAGCATCCTTGATCTGCAAAAAGAAAAAGGAAAAAAGGAAAGAAGCAACTTACGATATGGAACAAATGGTGGAATGATACCCCGATCGATCGCGTAAAGAAGAAACCTGTAGTACCTGACAAAGTGCTCGGATGCTGCACCAGCGCTGATACGGCCAACAAAGTTGCAAAAGCTAAAGAGGCATAGCAATATGGTTGTGTCTTCAAGACCATAAGAAACTCCAATTTGAGCCAGATTATTGAGCACTGTAACACCTGAGCCAACCCCAAGAAAGTATGCCAAAAAAAGAAGCCAAAAATCAGCTTTAACTAATGCTTCATGAAACTCAAAATCGTCCCCCCTCTTGGGTCTTCTCTTCTTTTTAACTGCGCCTTCTCCTTCAGCTAAAAGCATGTCCACATCTGAAGCATCATCATTCTCCTGAGCATTCCCCAGATTATTTGGTGATGATGTTGCTAGCAAAGGTTCTTTTTTGTCTGAGCCTTCCTCTGTTAATTGATTCAAAGTACTACCAGTGTCGCTAGCAACATTTTTCTTGCGTTTCTTTGGAAAGATCGTCATCTTTATTGGGATGGCAAGGGGGGCCAAGAGGAAGATGATCATTGTGCCAAACAAAATGTAGACAATACCATCTGTTAATGGGAGAATATCATCCAAAATTGTGTAGGAAAGTAGATAGAGACCCAAAAATACGCTTGAAATTTGGGTAAACATAAAATGGCATTGTTCCAATGAGTCTTCTTCCAAGGATGGTGTGCAAGGCCTAACAAAATACATCATTGCAAGGCTCACGATAGGCAATCCAAGAGTTAGCAACAGTAACAACTTTGTTGACGAGCCATGGAGTACGCCGGTGTACAATCCAGTGTATACTGCAGCACTAAGCCCAACATAACCCTTGAGAATGCCAGCAACAGTACCTCTACTGAGAGGGAAGTTTCGCATGTTGGTGACCAGAACACCTGTGCCAAACCAGGCGCTGCTATTGGTAGCAATGCATAGTGCTATCCATAACTGGAGGGTAAAATGAAGTATTAGTTCTACATAGAGTCTCATACAATGATTTGTATAGAAATCTTTTCAAACTAAAATGATACTATACAAAATCATGATTATCACAAATTCAATGAGGTAAGTTAGAGTTGGTTACTTGGCAATCTTCTTATATGCTCCTAGAGGAGAACGAACTCCATACTACAATAAGTCGTACCAAATTAGAAAAACAATAATTGTTGATCGCATTGTGTTTACAATGTTGTATAAAGGGGCACTAAACTCCAAATTAAAGTTGGATTGTCATCAAAATAGAGGAAAGAGAGACCAATAAACAGAGACTCTTTCCAGATGCATTTATGACTTCCTACTTTTCAAAACATTGTAGTATATTACATAAAAAGTGGCGATGGATCTCCCACTTACTGGACAACACACAAAACCCTATTCATTTTCCTACAACTTAAGGCAGGATGTCACATATAGGTGCAGTTGTGGCACTAGTATAATCCCACATCTCAATCTGTTGGCTTTATATTGGTTTGTAAGGCCTAGATGAGACTACAAGTACTGAATAAAACATGTATCAATAGCAACAACAACAACCACCAAGTCTTATCCCACTGAGGTCGGGAATAAAACATGTATCCCAAACAAATATTATCCAAACTATTTGGGGTGCACCAGTCCACTAATATTAACTTGGTCTATCATTTTAGTAATGTATTTCTGGAGTTAGGGACCAATCTCTTAATATCTTAGGATCCTACCAATGGTTTGGAGCATAACTAGTAGTCCAATGATTGGTAACAAACCAAAAGAAGCATATCAGTGCTGGTGGAAATATTGTGATTTCAACTGCTGCCTAGTAGATCAGTTTTTGCAATAGGTATTTGTTGTAAGTTGCTAGACTATATAACTTAGTCTCATAGCTAAACCCGCCAACAGATCATTTTGGTTTAAGGCCTATAACAGGCTACTGGCTTTAGTATGTACTTTATGTCAGAGTCATGTGGTTCAACCCTACCTGGTCAATGAATAGTGTAATTCTGTAATCAGAATGGGTTGTGCTAATACCAACTAGATCAGTATCAATAAATAACTTCCATGTGATAAAGATCCAGCAGAGTAAACAAATTTATATACAATCAGAATTCAGGTAGATAAATAACTATAGTTTGCACAGCTGCGTTATAAATATAACTGTAATCTGAAGAATTCAGGTTCAAAACCTCTTCTTTATAGAAAAATTACAAGAAGATATTAATATGAGACTCAGTGAAGAAAGTAATATTAAGATTTATTTGGTGAGTACAACCTTCCCCAAATTCAGGTCCAGATTTCTAGGATACACTTTTAAATAGTCCGAGTTGAACGAAACATCACAAAATATTGTTTAATGGTCTTCCCATGTTTTGTCCTACAAAGCAAGCTGCCTACTTTTCTCGTTTCTTTACAGATCTGGCAGAGAGATAATATTCATACTATTTCCATTATGGAGAGGAGTGGTGATGAACATAACATTCATTGATCTAGAGAGAATCAATTTTTCTTAGGACCAATCATTTTCTTTCTCTTCAAACTCACAAAAAAAACACATAGATTTAACCTGTATAAAACCAAAAAATTTGGATAGGTAGCTATACAAAGCTTAAGCTAGATTGGAGCCCAACAAGATGATGAAATTATTGATTGATTGCATCAAATTAAAAAAAAAAAAAAAAACCGTCGGTACGCCCTAAATCATTCAAAATCAAGCATTTGTCGGATCTGTTTTGAAAGAAAGGCGACGAACCAGCCAGTAGGGAAGGCCAGTGACGGTAAGGCTGACGGCAGACCACAGGGTTCCGAAGCCGAGGAAGCAGCAAGCGGCGCCGACGAGGAGCACGAACCAGGGAGGAAGGCGATTGCAGAGGACACCGGCGACGAGACCGAAGTTCTCGCCTGTGTCGTTGGCAACACCGAGCATGGTGAGCTGCTGCTGGCTGTAGCCCATGACTTTCTTGAGTGCGTGGGAGTAGAGGGGGAAAGTGTAGGCCGTCCCCGCCGCCACCTGCACCCAGACCGCCGCCGCGAGCCCCACCCACGGCGGCCGGCTCCCGGCTTTCACCTCCTGCATCCCAACTCTAACCCGATCAACCAATTAATTTAATCTCGGGAACCGACGATTCATCAAACTTTAACCGGTTAAAATAAATGTAGACAATGGATGGTTGGAGAAGTACTTTTCTTTAATAATTTTTGCGAAATTATTTATGCCAGAGATCATCGAGATTGATGCCAAAGTAATAATTAAAAGACATCTCCTCTGTATTAAAGTTGAAAAAGTTGTTGATTTCATTTATTTTCAAATTTGATTCGACGAAAAATGTCGATCACAGCTTGCAGCTTGCTCAAACTGTACAGATAATGCATTTTGAAGTTTAATGTCAAATAGTTTAAAATTAGATGGCGAGATTTTAAATATTAAAATAATTTAATTGAGTAAAGCTAATTTTTCAATAAGATTTTTTTTGTCAAAATTATTTTTTTAAAAAGCCAATATAAATTTCGTTCAAAGCCCACTAACTAAAGGCCGATTAATTTAAAGCCGAAGATGATAAAAATTTTAGTTCAACTACCACTCTGCTTACCACTTCGATCGGACTTCCTGATACGTGAAAGACACCCGCAGCGTGTAGGTGCAGGCGAACCAATTAACAACTAACACGTGTTACAATCTTCCGCATAACGTGCCGCCGACCCCAACCGATACAGCATCTAAACCAACTGTAACAGCTCACGTATTCGGACTTCATTTCACACGAAATACTATCAAAATTGGCACGCCTAAAATTACGAATTTGGAGCAGGAATAAGTCTGACAAAAATAAGAAGATCAACTTCGGACTCTCGCTTTGCGTAGAAGCTTCGAGAGCGTTTTCGTGTGCGACAAGTCGGTGGCATTTTCGTTGTCTCTGTGAACTGTTCTTTTATTGGCGTATGCACATGGCTTCGCAATTTTTTTCTCAGCAAGTCGGTTGATTCCTCCTATAAGATAGTTGATCGGTCATGCCCATTGAGTTCGACTTTTATTACGATCGTGCCCCTTCTTAGAGTTTGCTATAAATACCACGCCGGAGCTGTTCTATGGTTGACGAATTAGATAGTTGAAGCCTCTTTTGCTTTGAATTCAAGGGGAAGGAAATGGCGTCGTCTTCCAAGAGATCCAGTGGGTCGGTGCTCCCCTTTCGGCGATCGGTCTCTCCGGCAAGCAGCTTCGCCTCCTCTTCTGCCAGCCTCTCTGCTCCCTTCTTGCATCACCGATCGGCCTCCCCTACCCGCGTCCACCTGACCGGGGCTAGGTCTTCCGGATCTCCCTCCCTTCGCTTCTCCCTCAACCGATCTGCCTCCCCCGGACGCTCCATCGCTTCGTCCGACAACCGATCATCTCCCGCCTCGGCCAGGCGCACCTGCCTCTGCTCGCCCTCCACCCACCCTGGATCCTTCCGCTGCCACTTCCACAAGGGTGTCAACGGTGGCGGATCCGTAGCCGCTTCCTCGCCGTCGAACAGGCTCAATGCGCGGCGGTCCGCGATGGCGAATTCGCTGGTCCGGATCGGGGCCGTGGAGGGCGAGTGGGTGAAGCGCGCGCTCTCTGCGCTCATCCGTCCCTCCTCCCACCAACAGCGTCGGCGGGCCGCTTTCCAACCCCGCCCTAGCCGCCTCTCCCGGATGTCCAACGCTGCCGATCCCTAAATCTCCGTTGTCCGATCCACCGATCTAGAATCAGGTTTGTAGAAACACGCCAGAAAAACAAAATCTCGCCTCTCTTTCCTCATTAACACCGCCAGATACGCCGGGCCCATCGGATCCCGATCGGAGCAATTTTTTTGCTGGTTTCGGAAATCATTGTATGAGGGCTGGAGTTCGGCGGCGAACTGATCTCGGCCATCTGATTTGTACATACATTTATATGGCCGGCGTTGCTTAACGCCGATGGAACAAACACCAGAATTGAACCGACAAGAATAATTTTGAGAGAAAATTAAAAATCTTCCAATTTGTTCAAGATTAACTTACATTTACCATATTCATTATTCTTCAGCAACTCATTCATTGATTGATGATGGATGGAATGTGATGTTGTGCTTGTGATTTGTTGACTGCAGTAATGGGAGTAACATTCCGTCCCTTCGTTACGTTCACGTTGTGCTTCCCGTTTGGATTGCGTCGCCTTCAAGTCGTCGTCATTCGCCGGTACGTTCCGTCATGTATGAGGTAAATTGATGTTTATTTTTTAAAAATATTCCGTCATTTATATATATTTTTTGTGAGTGTCTACTCGATTTGTCCTTTGTTATTCTTTTTTTTTTTTTTAACTTTTCAGGGAATTGCCTCAGGAAACTTCAGTGACTGAACCAATGGGGAGATGAATCGTAAGAATTATTTATTTAAATTATTTCGATAAATAGATAAAGGACATAAAATATGATGACTAGGTCTCAATTAAAACTATAATATTAAATCACTTTACTATTAGAACCATTTATATAACATAATATTCATGTAATGTAATGATTTTGAAATTCTATTCAGGTATTTTAGAAAATAGATAAACTTCAAAGTTCAAAAGGTAAAGTGAAATTTTAGTAGGGGAGAACATAAGGGGTGGACTGTGTACCAGTGCCTGTGGAAGCCATAATTGTTGTAGGAAAAATTGTTAGTGGAACTCAACCACCAAGAACTTAATTTACCTTTAAATTATTTCATGTGCTCACGCATATAAATACAAAAAGTGAAAGAAATAAGGAAACATTAGGTGGGTTAGTTGGATTAGTTAAACATCACACGCATATTTTACCATTACATTATTTATTTATTATTTTAAATTTTAGTCTATGAAGATGACGTTACAAAACTTAACATGTTAAGTTTTTATCCTTTTAAATAAGAATAAAATATCTAAAAGTAACTATTGGCCTTGAATTTTGATCATAGGAATTATTATCTGTGAAATTGTTTAATAACTTTGTTCATTAATTTTGATCATATTTAAAATTATAAAATTACATATGAATATAAACATATGATTGAACTGAAATTAAATTTAAAAAAAAAAAAAAGAACATAAGGGGAAGGGGGAAAAAATCAATCTATCATGAAATTATAATATGGATATCTTAAGATAATCTGTTATAATAATGTTTATAGACATTCTAAGTAATATCTCATATTGGATGTTTTATTAATTTCATTATTTTCTAAGGGTCATCCCTTATTAACAAGTGGGAATAATCACGATAGTTGAAATCATAAGGAGAACTTGTGATGGGGGAGATTGGATTTAGATGGAGAGGAAGAAGCTCTGACCAGATTTGCTGATGACACAAAGGACAGTTTGTATAATGTCTATCAACCTAATCTACCTATTCCCTTCTAAATTAATTTATGATAGATATTGTTCTTATTAAATAGTAGTGGAGGGCAGGATCATTATCCCACAATCCATCAAGTAGCAGCTGTGGCCAACTCTAGCAATGGTTAGTGGTCAGTTTTTTTTTTTTTCCTGTTTGATTTTAGATGAATGAAATTTAGAAAAAAAGAAATGTTGACCAATGTAAGTGATGAACGAGCCACTTTCTAGACGACTGACAAATATGAATCAAGCAAAGCAAAGTTGAAAGGAGACTCTGACTGGAACAAAGGAGGCTGCAAATCTCAAATTTAGACTTTTAAAAAGTCCTTTCAAAGTGGTCATCAATCATCATTGCGTCCAAGCATCAAGTTTATGTTGTTTTTATGGGCGTCGAAGCAAAAGCAATGGCACTGACATGGAAGCAGATAGAAGAAGTCCGAAACGGCACAGAAGAAAGGTCAGAATCCAATCCTTGACTATTCCAATACGACACTCGAAACTCGAAAGCTTGTCATTGCAGGATAAAAAAAGGACTTTCCTATTTATAAAGTGCTCTTCAAAATTGAAGATAAACGGAACGACGATGCTAAGAAGGATTTTAGGAAATTCTTGATAGTACTGAAAGTTTTTCTCTATTTTTTTTTAAAAGAAAATAAGAAAACAAAGGGATCACCAATTTTGCCTCTCCATGCCTTGCAAAAAAAAAAATAGAAAAATGAATTGGAATTCAAATGAAAATCCTGTATCATGCTCCTTTTATAAAATTCTTTTTTAAAAAATTTTGTAATAAATTATATGAAACTTTGAATCTTGTAGTTGTAAATTTTTTGCCAATTTAAATTAAAAAATCTTACAAATTTTTTTAAAGAGGAAGATAACATAAGCTCATCCCTACTAATCACTTTTGGTTGGGCCATTATATGAATCCAAACTACACATAAACGGGCCGGCCTAACTAGGATTTGGGCTGTTTTCATGATCAACGAAGATGGGCCATTAGAAAATTGATGGACCACCTTATTAAATGACAGGCAAATCGAAAGGGCCTAAATGCACGTATGAATAAAATGGCCCAATTGCTACGTAAAATAGAACACCGACAGTCTTGATGGGCTAGATTGGGCCCATCTGAGCTATATGAAATAGAACACCGCCAGTCTTGATGGGCTATGTTGGGCCCATTTAAAGCTATATGGGCCAAACTATAACTTAATGGACATACAAAGCCCAATATATTAATGGGCTGCATGCGGCCCACAAACACTTATATGGGCTACATTACTCTGAAATTTCAACCCAACAAAGCTCATAAGAAAACATGATGGGCTTGATGGATCGTATGGCTAATTAATGGGCTGGCCAAAGAATAAACCAGAATTAGGCCGGCCCATGAATCATATCGATCTGGTTAGATCATGAGGGATACAAAAAATAACCAGATCAAAACGCAACTAAACTAATACGTTAACTTCAGAAAAAGATATAGCGAGATACAAAACCAGCTCATATCGAGCCAATGTTGAACCCAAAGCAGTGCCTTAGTTGTTCACTGCACCAGGCCAAACATATTCAAAGAGTTTACCCAGTTAACATGATTCCAACAGGCTTGCCTGGCAGCAGGCCTTGCCAAGTCCAAAATCTTTCGGAAATATAGAAGCAACAGTGCTAAAAAAGGACAGAGATGCCAGATTTAAAACCAAAGTTACCATAAAGTGCCTTTATATCACTCGGCCAAAGTTACTTCACTTGCCCTCCTCTTCTTCGCCTCATCATGCATGGCTTGTGCTCATGAGTTCCCTTTCAACCTGCTTCCACAGATGCGAAATTACATCAGTCACATTCAACCATTACAAGATCAACCACATGTTAAGCAAAAGAAAACAAATATAAAAAGATTTCTCAGCTCATTACCGAACGAGAAATAGCGCCTGCCATTTTTGAAATCAAATAATGATACAATTACCTATGTGCAAAAATCCCTCGGGACTCAAAATATAACAGAACATAACTTCCACTAAGATCCTAAGCTTACAACACATCATCACTCCGGAGGGCTGTAGGATTAGAAGTTCAGGACTGAATGAAGCTTAATTTGACTGGGCTGCAAAAATAATCTTTGCCTCGCTCTACAGCCATTGTTGAGTGAGATGAAAATTTCAAGAGAACAAATCTTAGATTAGCATTGTTTCCCCCACTGAGGCTTCATGGGATCTCAAAGTTTGAGTTTATTGTTTCCCGTGACTGAAGAATGATTATCTCAAGAAATGAGCTTTACCATAGTACCTATTTATGTATGGTACCTGCATATCAATGGGGTGCCAATTAGTTATATCAATGACAAACAAATTAAATCTACTAAACTCTGACCTGAAACCCAAATCCTTTCAGATACATCAATAGGTCATGAAGAAACATCAAATACATTGCAATTCACAAGCCAATCGAGAGTCAATTAGACAAATAGGTGCATACCTTTACATGGCTGATGTCAGGTGTATCCAGCGTCTGAACAGGGTAAAATTTGTAAAATTTCATATTTTCCATGGCTTCCCTTGTCTTTGGGTCCATGTCTTCTATCGCCTTTTTTCTAGCTTCCTTTGCCTGTAGGCACGCACACAGATATCAAAATATAAAAATCCAAGACAGCTATTTATCTGAAAACTAGTAAACATCGCTTTTTAATACCTGCCGCTGTGCTTTTCTTCTTTCTCTGACCTGTTCCTTCACATATTCCTTGCAATATTAAGGGTACAATTTTAGTTGGTTACTAAGATCTAACAAACTAATTTAATGATGTGCTAGGTTTATAGGAACAGACAGACTGAGCAAACTAAGCATGCAAGCGAAATGAACTAGTAGATGGATGAACGAACTAGGCATGTCGCCATGTCAGGTGTAAAGGACAACTGGGAAAGGCAAGTCGAATTAATTAAGTAAATCAGGAAGGCCAAACAAAATACTACAAATAAGGATAATTTAATATTAAGGAGGCAATTTGTTGTCTATTGTCATAATATTATTAACACTTAAAATCTAAGAAATAAAAATAGATTCCTTGAACCATATAGATTTTCTATTTTATACTGTCAATTCAATTCACCAGGAATACCTATTCCATTCCACAAAGATATGATGTGAACCCGATGCACCAAGATACCTGTTGCAATCTTCAAAGTCATAACAAAGAAATGCTCTACATTTCCTAAACTACCTTAAACTCATCTTTCTTGTCTTCTGGTAGCATCTCCTCCTTGATAAGATTGTCAGTGAACTCCTTGAATATTTGATTTGCACAAGTGGAGAAAAAGATAGTTAGAAACAGTTGTACATACTTGCAACATAAAGATAAACTTATTTATTTAGTTTGTGTAAATTCTCTTTTATGTCTTTATCTCAAAAAATAAAAGGGAAACAATTATTTATCTACTATTCACCTGTATTAAATTCAAGGATGTTAAAAAAATTAATGCTCAGTTTTCAAATCCTATTTTTGAAAAACTGAAAATTTTCACTAACAAAACTGAAATTTTCAAAGATATCCACTCAAAACAATATAGAGAATACAACAACCAGAATCTATACCTCAATTTCATCCATTTCCCAATCATAATCGCAGACAATCTGTACATCATTACCAAAAAATTGATTCAAAGATACAATGAAAAAACAAATTACCTGCTAATTGATAAAATAAATAGAGAATTCCTTATAGGCATATTATTAAAATATATATGTGTCCGTGAATTAGCAATAAAAGATTTTATGTTTTTGAATTAAAAAAATATTGTATTTACAAGTCCCTTGCGGTTGCATCTTGAGCTGATCATCCCAACTAAATCTAAAAATTATATAAGCAAAAAAATAGATTTTGTGTTTGTGCAAGCCAATGACGGGATTGTGATGTATTTCAAAAAATGTCCAGACCAGTCCGAGTGGTTCACCAGGTGGGCTGGATTAATAGAGAAATCACAGTTGAGTTGGATTGCAGCCCACTTCACCAAGAAAAATCAGGAACTAGCAGGGCCGCCAGTTACCCTGCCAGTCCAGTTTAATAAACATGGTATGGATGTAGTTGCTTAAACAGATAATTCATTTGAGCGAGAAGTCATTGAGAAGATTTGCATACCGGAGGTTCTAGAGGAAACATTATATTAACAACTGTATCATCCTCATCTTCATCAGCTTTCAATGGTTGAAGATCTGAATTAAAAAAATGAAAAATTTTATTTGATGGGAAGAATTTAGATATATGAATTTTTCATGTTCTTCGGCTAACAAACACAAGGAATGGAAAAGAAATATGTAAAATGGCCAAAGGTGGTCAGGGTCAACTATATATGAGAACTCATGGATTAAAAATGGCAAGCAAATCAAAGAGATCAATTTGTATGCTGTAACATTTCATCATGTCACTGACAATCAAAATCACCTATTGAATGACTCGAGACCTGAATAAAAAATGTAAACTATTACTTTTGAGGAAGAATTAAGAGCTATATATGTCAAACATTTTATGTCTTTCAGCTAATCAACAAGGAATACAAAGAAATAATGTTGAAGGGTCAAGGGATGGTCCATCTCTATTACATATCAAAACACTGATGATAAAAGTAACAAGCTAATCAACGAGGTTAAATATGAAAGCCATAAAATTTCAGAATGTCAGAAACAACCAAAACTCACCTACAGACAGCAGCAATATCAAATGGTTTCAATGTAATTAACAAAGAGGTCAAATTGCAAGGGCATTACTAGACAAACAAGACAAAAGTAATTGCAAACAGTTGAAGAACATCGTATTAGTTTAAATCAAATTCATCAGATCTGCATGTAAAGCCACTTGCAGTTCTATGCAAGTAAGCACATTTGACAACCTATTTCTCGCTAAGCAGTAGCATATTTCAATCTTGTGGTGCAATTCAGAGATTCAATGTCTCAGACTCCTTAGTATATAGAACTTCTTGTTGTCCTACATACAGAACTGAATTTGTCAAAGAAACAAATAATCAACAGGTTTTGTATGTCTTATTGCCTATTGTAAACCATAAAAATATTTCAGCTTAACTAATATCTGGAAGATAAATCAACAGTACAGAAACTAATGTGAGAAAACTCAAGTTCAAAAGAAGGAAGGATGTGATACTTGCCATTCATAACAAGCATTTCCTTCCTATTCTCCATGAGGATCCAAAAGTATGGTCCTAAGCAGGAAACTTAGTAGGAAATTATACACTTGCAAGACAATAGAGAAATCAAATTTGTAGTTTATTCTATATCAAATTGTTGCTAACGAATTTCTAAAGTCATCAGGATGTCTGATGAAGTTATCCATGAAAACACTGAATGCTGTAACTAATGTAACAGCCAGTAAATCTTCTGGGCCATGACAAGGAGGGTGTCAAAAGTAATTACCACAGAACCTAGGCTTTCGGCAGTAAGCAGAGGTATTTAATTGAATAGAAAAGATTCCCAACAGTATGGAGGTATTTAATTGAATAGAAGCAAACAACAAGTCACAAGACAATACAAACCAAGGATCAAGGAAGGACTGGGGAAAAAAAAATATAAGACTTACAAGGAAGGCAATAGTCATATTGCTTGACACGTTCAATCCTCAGATGTTTTAATGCAGATCTGCAAAAAATATTGAGAAAAAAAGTAAATGGACTCCAAGATATGAAGGCATGAAAAGATTAACAGAAAGAATGCATTCCCTTTTTGCAAAGAGCATCGTTCAATTTGCTTGCATTGCGTGTGAAGAAGTAATAAAAAAGTAAAATAACTCAAGTCTAATGCCTTTACAGTCTGACAAAATTCTACTCATATTCGCCACCTATAGAAAAGAAAAGTATAGCTAATAAAATGCTAAAAAGATGTGCTCGAGGAAAATTCATGACAAATAGACACCGGCTAATAATCAACTGTTCACAATGAAAATAATTCTGGTGTACCAGTATAATTAGTAAATACAAGCAACATAAAATGAGGAACAATTCACTGATATAATTTGTTTAAACAAATCATTGTTGAATAACTGTAAGTTGATCTACTTAACATCTTCCATAAAGGTATTATGTACTGATTAAAACCTAAGTTTACGTACAGTTCACAATTTCAACATTTGGTTAGTATACAGGCACACCAAAAAATGAAAGAAAAAGAGGGAGAAAGTTGGAAATGGTGCCAAGAATATATGGTGCAATTGCTGTAGAAGACAAAACTGAAACGACTGAACAATCAAAACAATACATTCTTAGATATCAGAATATAAAATGAATGACAATCATGGGACAAAAATTCAAAAGAGTAGCTCAGCTGGATAAATACCATAGTTTTAACAAAAAAAAAAAATCGTGCAAGAAAGCAAATTCACTAAAATACCTTCTTTGAGTGCAAGCCATAGTAAATATTTGAGTCTTCAATCTATCAACTTGACTTAGACTGGAAAAAAATGATCTCAACTATTTGGCTTCAGATGGTAAGCAAGATCAGCTTGGAAATTAACAATGTATCAAATAGAATAAAAAATAGCACATACCGATCTTCAAGTGGAATATATGGAACCCATGCCATTTTCATTGTCTTCATGGGTATTACTTCCTCTTTCTCCCTTTGAACAGATTTTACACCAATCTTATCAGATGGTGGAATTGGAGAATCCACCTAGAGGACATGATATAGAAAATAAACAAACAATATTCCAAAAAAAAATTCTCCTTATTATGAAACCACACAAAGCTCTTCCACTCTTTGCGTCCTCAAGAGTTAAAAGCTATCTCTTTCCCATTAGTGGTTGAGAAACACAACCAAATAGCTATATACATGATAAGTTGTTAGCTACCATATTTTTGATAGGCAATTCAAGGGTAATCGATAATAATTGCTGTTGATTAACATTAGACATGTTAATTTAATAAAAAAAATAAGAAGGATTGTGATAACTCAGTGAACAATGAAATGTGTTGAAGAAAGTCTATGTGTAAGGATTTTAAATATTTTTTCAAATATAATGTAGTAAATAAATTTCACTGCCCACGTGTACAGAATATTCTAAGTGCTTGCACTCAAAATATCAAGGGTGACTGAAGCAACTTACAGCCACCACAATGGGAATAAGAACAACTTTATCTTGACCATTCACATTTAACATTTGAGCTGCAGAAGGAAAGAAAACAGAAGCATATCAATCAAATTGACAGACTAAAGCTTCCAAATATTTGTAAGTACGTGATTGTATGCAAACAAATAAGAAGTAAATAGAAAACAAGAAACTCGAGGTACAATTTACAGATGAACAAGAAATTATGTAATGGTGTATACCGAGTGAAAGATTGATGGTGGGAGTGTTGAGGTGATTTTAAATCTTCATCTAACTACTAACTGACATAATCTAAAATGGTATCTAAATCATCAACTAACTAGCAGCTAAAATACTTTGAATAGATGAGCCAAGCAAAAAAGAAAAGTCCAAGTCATTTACCCTCTGTGCTGCCGAACATGTAGACTGTCTTCCCATGAAGCTCCCCTCCTTCGTCAAAGGCACTCTATGCACCAAAATCAACAAGGATCATCGTCATCAATACACTTTATTCATTCGGGCATTAAGAAAAGACAACGACGCACCTCTAAATTTGAAAAACACCAATTAATCTCGCGAAGTTTATCCATGTTGTCCCACTGTCAAAATCAAATACAACAACTCGTAAAAACTCTCATAAAGAAGTGATGAATCACATGCCTTTTTACATATTAACCCATCAAGTCGATAGACAAAACAAAGATGAAAAACCTCAGTTCCAACAGGAAAAGCTGCTTGCCAAAGATCTTCCTGCAGGTAGATACATTATTAAGGACGAGTAAGTATTAATAGTCGATCAATGAGCTGATTGAGGAAGAAATGTAAGCACTGCTTTACGTTCAGTATAGACAGAACCAGCAGTTTGCCCCAATCTAACACAAAAAGCGAAAGAGTTTTTTCCTTTCTTTTACTAGAATAAAACAAAAACAACAGCGAGCCGTACCAAGTTCCTCTTCTCGGGGAAGTACTCAGTCTCCGGCTTCGGCACCTTGATCCGTCTCTTCGTCGGTTCCTTCTGGGGATCTTCCTCCTGCGACTTGCTCGTGGTTGCCTCCTCTGCCTCCGGATTTGCTGCATCGGAAGCAGCCTTCTTCGTCTTCCTCAACGATGCCGCCGACGCCTTGCGCTTCCCCATGCGCGATGCCGAGGGTAGTGGAGATCAGGGAGCTGAGCCGCTTAGGGTTTGAGGGCTGATCCGAAGTTGAGAAGAAGAGAGATCTGAGAGCGTCGAGCGAACGCGGTATCAATCCCAAATTTGAAGGCGAAACGATAAAATTGAAGAAACTAGAGAGAGAGAGTGCGTTCGACGTTTTTATAGCGTAGGGTATGCGGGGGGAGCGGCGGGAGGAGATGGAACGACAGCCGTTAGATACGAATCTCCTGATCTGGATTCGAACGTTCTAGATAGAACGGGCTGTCCGATTGAACCAAATCCTTGTTTTGTTGGTCATTTACCGGTCTGGTGGATCGCATTGAGCTTTTGTTAGTATTTTTCTATTTTTATTTATGTTTTTTGTAATTAAATGGTCTGCTTAAGTGAGAAAAAAAAATATATTGAAGCGGACCGATGGTAAGGCTGGTTGTGATTTTAACTGAACTGGGTCGATTGATTTATTGAAATCAATATTTAAGATTTTGATCTAGAGTTCAACAAAATTGGGCAATTGAATTTGTATAAGAACATTTTAAATTCCTAAAAGTAAAATTAATATATTTTCTGAAAACAAAATAAAGTTTTTGACAAATGCAATGTGACATAGGATGGCGTAGTATGTCAATTACTGAGTATTATGATTTGTTTTAATATAAAAAAAAGATTATCTAAAACAATATACAACTCGTTATACATTTTTAAAAACAAACCTATTTAACATATAGAATCTAACAGATTTATATTTATAGTTTGTTCGAATGTGAATTCCTGCTTAAAAAGAGCAATATCTTGACGTATATTTACATAGAAAATGAGATACTCTATTTTGTGTTGGACCCTAGCTATCGCACTAATTTGCGAATTTCCATTCTTTCTCAAGCTAAATTGACAGATCCAAACTGGAATGGCAATTAAACAACCATATACATTGTCATTCAACAATTAAAAAACAAACAGACACATCCAATTTATAATCTGATTCAATGCCTGATAGGTTCTTTGATCACTGTCCAATGTAAATCGAATGATTGATCACAAATAAGATCATCCACGAACTTTTTTCTAATTCAAAGCCAGGTGATGATTTGATCGTTTTCTCTTGTAAAACCAATAAAAAGATCCTATCACAGTCAGTACATCTTTTGCTACAACTCGGCAGCAAGATAGTTTATATAAGTCAATTTCTCTCGTACTTAATTCTAAAAAAATAATAATCTACAAATAATAAAATGATGGTGCGTTATTAACCAATTCGGCTCCTTGAATATGACTCTGCAAGTCGAGAATGAATTACATAAACACACACCTAGAAGGTTCTTAAGAATTATGAGCAAAATTTCTTCAGATTAATTGCTCGTTTAAGAGGGCAATTGCCTGGAGAGTCAGCCAACACAGTGAGGCTAAAAAAGAGGACAGGCTTCAATGACAAGGTTGTGAGTGTAGAAACCAAGAAAAAACTAAAGAAAGGAGGAGAGTACTGTATCCGGAAGAGGAGGAAGAAGAAAAAATAGGAAGGAGGCTAAGAATGGCAGACCTGTGCCTGTGGGAGGGAAGGGAGGAAATCCCCAGGAATGATTTGTGAAATTGGCTCCCTGCAATGGTTTATGAACATTACAAATGCAATAGTTAGAATGTACTAAATTAGAGTGAATCGCGACGCGACTATATATCTGAGTTTACTCATTCTCGGCACAACTAATTAAGGGAGCACTTCAGTATGATATTATGCTACTTTTTGGATCAAAGTGGCTCAAATTAGATCATCAAGTTAATCGATCAAATTTATTTCACCCACCTAGACCAAACTATACGCAATACAGTTCATACTCACAGTTCTCCCAGTGTAAATTTTTTTTTTACAGATAACATAAACTTAAATCAGAAATAGAGACTATGCGCGAGCAGGAAGGGAACAACGAAGGCATCGAGAACTCAGTTGAACGTGATAAAAGATGACGTGAAGGTTAGGGCTCAGTTATCTGAGAAACACAGCAACATTTTCTCCTAAATTTGATGAAGCAATGTAGCACAATCAGATTTAGACAGCGAGTGGACCATCAGATCTTGCAGTGGTCCATCGAGAAAGATTTTGCAAGACACTGTTTTAAATTGTGTGTGCAGGTCACAAACTCCATTGTCGAAGTCGAATGGGGGTGGGGGTGGTCAAAAGTTATTTGACACTCTCTGCTTCTTTCTTACTTATCAGTCCACTATTAAAGTCTTAGTTAGGTCTGAGTCTTTTCTCTTTCCTCTTCCTCTTCCTCGCCAAAGATTTTCTACCTTTTTTTTCCCCTCTGTTTCTCAATAGCTTTCCAGATAAAACAGGGTTTCGAGATGATGGTCATTGGTAAATGCCTTCAAGTGACGCTTTATTTTCCTCCTCGGTTCGGGTTTCTGACATTAACTTTAACTGGCTGAGGAAATAAGCATCAACTGGTTAATACATGTATCTCAGTGATCTGAAAAGGAAACAGAAACTTGTTAAATCCACTGCATTGTCGCCGCATACATCAAAAAGGGTTTTAATAACTTTTTCAGATATAGATCACTGCAAATTTCAGCATGAAAATGATTAATAAAATTTATATGAAACTAAGGACAAAATCTTTGTGGAGCCTCCCTTCGAGAACATTTGCCTAT